>CM052196.1:14399383-14601547 GCA_028455805.1 Lasioglossum figueresi
TTGTGAATAAAGGATTACATCGAGCTAATAGCTGCACTTTTAATAAATATGTTGATGTTCAATCAATTTTATTCCTAGTCCTATTCTCTTCCATAACATTTCTGTGTCCACTTGCTGGTATCTTTGAATATCACAGAGGCTCTCGTCGGTGATAGTGACACAGTCGGGAGACTTGAAGTCGGTCAGCCTTGTGGGAGTTCGTCTCACCCGAATATTTCGGTGATCTCTTTCGCCCTCTAGAATATATTTTGGTTCCAATCAGAGAAACAGAAGGCCACCGACGGCATTTCGTCGGTGCAGAAGACCACTGAGGAGATTCTCGTCGCGACGCATCGGTGAGAAAGCCAATCATCAGGAAACCATATTGATTATTATTCGATGTTATATTCTCTGCCATATTTCAGACGATGTTTTGGCACTAGTTTGATACTATTTTCGTCGGTGGTGGAACTTTTTAGCGATGCGGTATTTCAGATCACTGTAAGTTCTACGTTATCCCCGCGCCCACTTCCACGTCTCGCTGAATAGCGCAGGGGCTGGCAGTGTTTAACAGTATCTCGTCGGTGTTCTTGTCATCACTTTATCAGTGCTCTGAAATACCAACATCGCTAAAAGTTCCGCTACCGACGAGATACTATTCTCGTCGATGTCGATGATTCCGCGCTCTTTACCTACATAGAACGAGAGGAAATAGGAGACTATTCCTACACCTAGTCTGTGCGAATATCTCGTCTGTGGTTCGACCTATCGATCGCAAGAAACGAGTGGAGCCATTCACCGAGAGATGTCTCTACGACCTACAATTCTCTCTTCTCTAAAACGCCAACAGACCTCACAGAAACGCACAATATCCCCCATACAAAATCAAACTGACAAACTATCGAAGAACTTCCTTCCTTCCCTTCAAAAATCTAAATATTCGCTGCATACATTTTCGAGTCCACTCTAAATAATAAAAAACAACAGTCGAAAGAGAAAAAAAACGAAACACCAACAATGGTTGTACAGTCCTAATGATCCTTTTTTGAGAAACTCGCAGAATCAATGGCAGAAATCGGTACCGGGCAGAGTCGCCGCGGTAAATTTGATTGTGCGAGACACGGTCGATTTGAAGCGTAACTTCGAAATTCGCACGAATATATGGGGCGGCAGAGATAGAAAGAGAGAGAGTGAGAGAGAGGGGGACAGGTCCGACGATAGATTGGTTTGTTCGCGCGTCGTTACCGTGCGCACGATGAAACGAACCGATTGTACACGCGATCGATTATCAACGCTCGACGATGGCCGCTTTCCTAACAATCCACCGAATTATCCGACCATACGGGTAATCGCGTTACTTCATCAATTATCCGCCGACGCTGCTCGCAATTAAGGCCGCGAAATACCGACCCGATAATCTTTCGCATCGGCATACGTAATCGGACGGGGAGAGCGATTCGTCGCCGCGTAACTACGAACAACCCTTCTCCTCCTCCCAGTTCTATGGTGACCACCATCCACGAGCGACGTTCGCTATTTTGTCGGAAAACATGGGGCCCGCAGGGGGGACCGTTCGCTCGCGCTATTTTCCCCGCGGATATTCGACGCGTGTCCGTCGCGTTTGAATATATCAATTTCGAAGTGGCCGATAGTTTGCCGAATATGCAAATTCCTGTAACGATCAAAGGGGAAATATATGCATATACACCGATTTATATACGCTCCCTCCCCGTGTCTCTCGATTTTCGGCCGCGAGCTATTGTACACCGCGAAACTTTTTTTTTCACGCTAGTCGTCTCGCGAACAGCCGAAATGTCTAGCTAAACAATCGGTTTTGGGACCGAGGCATGCTGGGAAGTGGTTCGATCTGGTTGGTGGACGGCTGGGTCTGGTTCGCGGACTTCGGAAACCATTCGAGTTCTGGGACCATTGGGATCGGTAGATTCTTCATGCGAAATGAAAAGTTTCCTAGTCAATTCCGGAGAAGAAAAATAAAACAAGAGTATACTTCTGAAATTCTTAAATTCTTTTATAATAATAAGAACAGAATCTAGTTTGAACACCGAGACGGCTAACACGTGGGTTGTTTAACGACGGAGCCAGCGGAAAAATGTGCGCGCTCGTCGCAATAACCGGGACAAAAGCGTCTCTGTTGCGCTCGATTCATGGGTAGTGGACCGTGAAAATCGGAGAGAAAATTTTTCGAGACTACTTGGAGGTATTCGCGACATTGACAATCCTTCTCCGATTCCATATAATATAAACACGGGGAGTAGGATTGTCGGCACGCATCACTGGCAACGCGAGAAAGAACGGGTACAAGTGGGAGACGAAGAACAAGAGTGGAGAAGAATATGCGAGCGGAGGACAGGGTGGGACATAGTGGGGCATAGCGGGACAAGCGGGACAAGCGGGACAAGCGGGCAGAAAAGCTCCGTACGGTGTTTGGAATCCGTGCCACGAGTGAAGAGAGGGAGCAGAGGTTGAACGACGCCGAGCAGAGCGAGGCAAAGGGTGGTGCAACGGGGGCGGACAGGAAATCACGCGGGTGGAAGGAAAAGTTTTCGATAAAACGGATGACTCGCTCGTTGGATTCTCCTCGAGGTCGCTACAGTTGGACAGGAGTTGCTCTCAAACCGCGGCGAACGTTAATTCGCTTAACGGGCTCGTTTCTCGTTTTACTCGCACCTGCTACCTCCTACCTGGCTTGCTCGCCTCTTTCCGGCCGTGTTCCCGCGTCCATCAAACCGCTCCCGAGGATGCTCGAGCTCGTGCCACCTTGTTTTATCGGTCCAAGGAATGTTGGCTACAGCATAAACGGCCGACGTTCATGGCGACACGTACTTCGACACCTTCGAAAAATATTGCGAGGAATGCGAATGGCCTGCGCGAACTTTGGAAACCTGACGCAAGCCAATTCTACGGTAAACCTGACCCAATTCGCAACCATTCAAACACAGGTCAGATTTAATCCAGCATCCAGAGTTCAAAGCTAGATCAAACTGGGTTCGACGCGATTCGAACTTAAATCACGCTCGATCCAGACGATTTCCGATTGAGACACTTCAAACTTTTGAACTAGCTGGATTCACATCGGGACGAACTTTGTGCAAATGCAAGACAGACACGGGCTACCAGTCAAGTTACTCTTAAATCAATTCGAACCCAACGCGTATCACAGCCTGAAACTATTTCAAACTTAATTAAACTTAATTAAACGAGACTCGATCCAACCAAACGTAAACCTATCGCAAGTTTAATGCAGGTCAATTCGAAGCTAACGTCTGATTCAAACTTAAACCAGACTTGATCCTGGTAAATTGAAAGCGTCGCAGTATAAGATCGACCTAATGCAACCCAATTTAAACTTAAACCAGTCGAAACCCGAGCTAATTCAAATTTAATCCAGGTTCAAGCCTGAGCCAATTCAAATGCGACGCAGGTTCAACCCAGACTTGGCCTAGATCTAACTCGGTGAAGTATTCATCAACTTTCGGACAATGGAAGTTTTCAGAAGTTCGTGGGCGTGCCTAGGTTCGTTCAAACTTCTGCTCATCAATTTCTTCACGTACACTTAAAAGTACTTGTAAGGAACACTTCGATCTTCCTTCAAGTCTATCACGCATTCCGCCGTCCATCGACACTTCCAAATTTTAATCGTATCTCGGGAACGCTATCGCATAAAACCGTCTCGAAACAAAAATGAAAAATAACGATCGTCCGTTGTCGTAACAAAATTTCGCCGGGTCTTTCCCGGAGAATCCGGGCTGGTACATGGCAGTTTCGAAACAATGTTGCAGCGCACGAAAGGATTCGCATTCGCCGGAACAGCGACCAGTTTCTCATAAAATGGACAATAAAATAGTTGTCACGCGGCATCGAATCGACGCGAACCGTCTCGCACACAGAGTCTTCACGGTTTTTCGCGCACGCAAGCGATCTCGTATACCACTGCGCACGTGCACGCACGTGCATATGCGTACGTGCACTTTACGGTGGATGGTCGTTGAAATTCGCCGATTATTTGCCATCGTAACGAACGCCGGGACAGCTGTCGCACTTCCCTCCCGCCACGCGTTTAGAACGCGTCCGAAGGAGGAACTCGATCAGAGTTGCATTTTACCGATCCGCAGCCTCGCTTTGCAATTCCGTGGACGGGCGATGGTCCCTCGGAAGCCCGTTAACGGGCGCTAATCGGGATTCCATGGGAGTACACCCAGCCCAACCCTCCCCTCTTCCACCTGGCGAACGGTGTTCTCTTCCTCCTCTTCTTCCTCGGCGCGTCCGACACCGGGCCGGCTTCGCTCTCGTTCCTCTTCCCCTTTCATGTTCAGATCAGGCTATGATACACAGGAATGTCCGGGATGCGGAGAGCGATGGCGTAGGGCTCTCTTGGTTGACTCGGCACGGCCATTATCGTGATTACATTAGGCGCTATTCCAGCGAGTAACGCGGGGCGCGCTGCTCCGTGGCTCTTGCTCTCGCTCTCCCTCGCTCGGTTTCAATCTCTCGCTCTCGCTCCGGAGAGCGGCCGAGCGGGCAAGCGAGTGACCACGAATCATCCGGTTTGCCGAGCGCACAATTCGATGGGGCCGAGTCTAAGAGGGTCGACGGAGATGGCAGAACACGCTCCATACTATCCGTCGACTTTCCACCCCTTGCCTCGACCCATTCGACAAACCACCCCCTTTCCACGTGCCTGTCCCGCGAAACGTGCTCTCGAAATTCGCGGATCGTTGACAGATCTCCGTTCGACACCGCGCAATGGCACTTTTCATTGATTTAGCAGAAGTCGATTTCAAAAATTTTACCGAAAATGTACAATTTTCATCGCTTCTTATACTTTAACATACGGGGGACAATGTGTTAATATATTTTTATCATTCTACTTCGATTCGAATTCAACGAAATGGTAATTAAACAACACACAATCTTGCAGATTAATTTTACTGTCTTATTTTGATTGGATGTAGCTAATATGCGATAACATTTATTGAATAAATGTATTTGAATAAATGTTGGGGAAAAGAGGACATTATGGACAGCCCTAGAAGCCAAATTGTAAAACAATAGCCCAACTTAAATTTTAAAAATTAGAAAATATTTTCTACCTGAATCGCAATAAACTGGAATGAAATAGAAACTTCATTTTCCCCTAATGTTTAGTGGGTTGAAGATAATATAACACGGTGTCCTTAAATTCTCTTAATGTGTATGCTATTTTAAATTATACCTACTCATTTTTTTCATAAATGCATCAAATCCGCTGTTTAATTATAAGAAGCATGTAGAAGTCATATTTGCTGGATCATTTTCGCGAACCCGTGGACTTGCTATGACATTTGATTATGATCTGGACCTTTCTGGGGCCATCGCTGGTCACCTGCCGGTCGGCCGCGGGGAAAAATAGTCGGGGGTGCACGTTCGCTAAGAGTTTCCACCGGTAATAGGTCCCGGTGTCGTTTATACTTCTCCTTTCGAGACTTTATACCGGCTAGATACTCCCGCGGGATCGCGAGGCGGGACTAACGTTTTATAACTCGCCGGCGGGCCGTATAGTCGGGTTATTCGACCCGACGCGACCCGCCAGACGTCTCTGGCTTTTACGTTTTCTTCGCGCCACCTCCCCCACTCCGCGATGCAGATGGTGATAGATTAGGGCTGCTTCGCTGCGTTGGCCGTCCCTGGACCACACCACTGTAGTCATTTTTAATGTCGCTTTTCCATCCTGTGTTGCGCGAGCTACCTCCACCTCACGGTTCTTAATTAGAATAACGAATTTTTATGCTTGAAGATGGTGGATGGCGCAACAATTGATCATTTCGTGGTCTGGATTATTCTGGATCTTCTTCGAGATAGCTGGGAAAATAGAGAACAGGTTCAATGACGTCTAGTCTTTGCCTGAAACAGATATTTATTCCTTTTAAAATTGTTCGATGTCTTCACGGTTTTATTTCCATGCAAAACAAAAATTCGTCAGATTAACGATAAGAAACGGCAGTTCAATGCAAATGTAGCCATTCTCGTAATAATTGCAACGCGTCGAAAATATGCAATATTATTTTGAAAGTTATGCCAGGTGTTCATGGTTCTATATTTCTCCTCTTTATTTTTGTCACGAATGAAAAAATTCCGCAGCCTAGTAATAAGTTATATGTGTGTCATGGAACGTTTGAAAAAATTCCGGAGTGCTAAAATATTATAAGGAACATGTCAAAGTTTGTACTATTCGTGTTATATGTCTTTAAGCGTTCTGGAGATACTGTGCACGCACACGTGCAGTAAAATGCTGTTCCAATATTCGCATAAAAAATATATATACATGTAAGTGAGCTGTGCATCTTTTGCGAAAGGTCCTTTCTTTCATAAATTGAAAATAATTCGTTGATTTCAGTCACGAAAAATAATTTCAAAGTCCGCGGAGACGTAAAAGTTTCTCTAGTTTCTGAGAAGGACGACAGGGAAACGTATCTTCGTTATTCCATCAATTACAGGATGCAAAAATATTGCTGACAAAAATCAGCACGGGGATCCGGAAGCCGCAGCTTTGCGCTTTAAAATAAGCTCTGGCTGAATGTCGTACGAAAGGTTTTAGCAAAACCGAGACAATTTCAATGGAAACAATTTCTCCTCCAAAATAGGGCAATAGTATCGCAAATTTAAAAAGTGTGCGCAACGACCGCGGAAAATCCGGAGCCAAATAACTGAAGCAAATTTAAAAATAACTGAGACCAGATTTGAAGCAGACACCGAAAGAAATGTAACGTAAAAAAAAATCGATGGGGAAAAATTGAGGTTTATAAATGGTCCGTGCGGGAATTTTTATTAAGAGTATTCTCGGAGTAGAGGAAAATCTTCCGGGAGATAAAAGGGGTTACAGAGCTATGGATTAGGGTGTCGAGGAGCCGTATCCATCCTTATGCAGAAGAGATCTATATCCGCATATCCGGGAGGACTCGGGGTCGTCCTTTTTCGAGCGGTTTTTGCGTGGGCTGGCAAGTTGCTTCGCGTAGAAGTCGTCTCGCGTAATTTCATAAGACCGCAATCTACGCGACGAGGTGGAAGGAAAATGGCCGCAATGTTTTCCCTCGCAGTCGACAATGGTACACGGTCTGAGCTCGGTCTGAAAACAAGGACGGCGTCGCGTCGTGTGGAAGTTCATTTCTTATCGTCCTTTCTGTCTCTTCGTTCTCTTTCTCCACTCCTTCTCTCTGCAATTTTGAAATTTTCTAATAATAACAATCGTTCGATCGAGCATTTAATTAATACACAACTCGAGTGGCTTTGGGAAATTACAATCATCAAGGCAGAGTACGAATGTCCATGGAAACGTGGGTTTTGATCAGGAGCATGTTTCATCAAGGGTTCTATCTTATTCATCAAGGGGCTCGAATGACACAGGAACCTCGTTAAAATTGATTAAACTGGTTATTGCACCGTAAATTACAATTAACCCATTTGCAATGACGGGCACTGCCCTTCCCGCGGCTACTACCCGTTTGAAAACCACGTGCCGAAGCCAGACATGTATTTAGAATTTAGACTCGTTGCATTGTCTCGATGCAACCGGTCCGGCGCGACGGTCGGGCTGCCCGCGTTTATCACAGTCAAGGATGCACCGGGAGAGGAGAAAGAGAGAGAGAGAGAGAGAGAGAGAGAGAGAGAGAGAGAGAGAGAAAGAGCGAGCTAACCGGATTGAACAAGCTATTTTTTTTGCAATGTTCCACTTTGGGTACGGATTACGTTATTTTTATAAAAGCTAATGCATAGAATCGATAACCTTATTTCCAGACGGCTGATTTTTACCGCGACTCCTCGTTTTCGTAAATTATTTCACGAAGTTTAAAATATGCGAGAAATCTGTTTCGAAATCCATTAAAGTAAAACAGGGGAATATTCCTGCTAATATTCGCGTTTATGGTCTTTTTCGAAGTTGCATAAATGCATGAATATCCGCAGACCAGATTTGCTTAGACTCTATCTGAAATAATGATACAAACGTGAAGAATGAATATATTTTATATCTCTACCCTTATTGTCATTGTTTAACCCTAGCATATCCCCGCACGAATTGAACACATTTTTCTTTGATCTTTAACACTGAAGCTTCTATGAAGAGGACCTTTTAAAAACGACGAGATTAAATTTATTCAAATTCGGCGGAGTTTTTATTGCAATACGTGCTCGAATAGAGAAATTTGTTCAATAATTCCTCATCAAAGCTGTCCTGTAATTTGCATAATTGTTGAATATGCCCGATTTAAAGCAATATTGCTTCATTATTTGAAGGGTCTACGGGCAATGCCAATTTAGAAAATGTTTGAATTTAACATATTTTCCGCGGTCTATGCTGCGTCGCGAAATATTATCGCGTCGGACCGTGGGCGCCGCGTTAAAAGACAGACGCTTTGGAGTCTAGAGTAAATTCGTCCATTGAGCGACGCTAGGGTAGCTATCCGTCGAAACTGGCTTCGTTTGCCCGCCGAATCGAGAGGCGAAAAAAAGACACGGTCGACGAAGGAACAGGAATGCTGAGTAGGATCTAGTAATTTGCGACGCTGCGGCGTTCGACGGCCAGAAACGATTCCGAGCTCTTACCAACGGATTTAATATTTACACGCAGCGGAACTTCTTCGTAACGGGTCCGTTTACTGCGAGAATCCTCTCCCTCTCTCCCTCTCTATTCCATCTCGCTCTTGTACCCCCTTTGGGGCGCGCCCGTCCATCTCGGTTTTCCGTCGTTGCGTTTGCGGCAATTTTTTGCGTACGCAATTATTATTAACTTTGGTCCGACGAGCATGAAAAATGCCCGAAGCGCTGGAGCAAGCGAGTAGAAGCAGAGAGAAAGAGAGAAAGATAGACGGTGAGGGGAATGAAGGGAGAGGGGGAGCGAGATGGGGGATGGAGAACACGATGGGAAACTGGAGCGGTCGACGAGGGGGAGCTGCGGCCGCGGGTGAATGCGCGTTGTTGTATACATCCTCGCCGCGTTTCCGTGCTTCGCGTAATTACCGACGAACGAAAGCTTAATCATTGCCGACTCGCCGCGCGGGAAATTACCGACCGCCTGGCGAAAGGATCCGTGCGCGGCGATAGCCTGCGAGCTACGGCAATAACGAGAGAGCATCGAGAGAGGATCGAGAGAGGATCGAGAGAGGATCGAGAGAGGATCGAGAGTGAGCCGATTGGCTTCGCGTTTCGACCCCATCGCGCCCCTACATCTTCTCGTATCCTTGGACACGGTAACCTCCGCGAGTTTGCCAAGACAGTGCAGGCCAGCTTTTGTCTGCTCGAGCTGCTACCGCTTGTAGATGGCGAGGCAACGGACCTTTACCAAAGTCTAATCCGATAATTGTGGGACCCAGCGGAAAACAGGCACATGCCACCGCTCTATGATTGATACTAGGAGGTAGCGGAATTTATACCACATCGCGGGAACGACTTAGCGGTACGGAAAATCAAAAATTCATTATGCATATGTACGTGGTATGCGTCCGTTATCCATTGAGCCTCTTAATTGCCACGTGGCGAGATCGTTCCGCTTGTTTCGTTCCGCGTCGAAAACTGTTAGAGCCAGTGCTATATAGCGTTACTCTAGTTAATTAATCAACGCTCCGAATAAGCTGCGAAGATTACGACAGCACGCATTTCAATCCAGTAACAAGTTCCTTGTGATATCGAATCAGTTGACAATGTTCGGCAACCGCGTAAATGCATTTTCACCAAAATCGTGTTTGTTAAAATTGACTTAGAGTTCGTGTTGCACGAAAATCCGCAGTCTAATAATTAGCACGCGTGGGACCGGCAGGGGGATTGGAAGTTGGGCAGAGTCGAAAGAAAGCGTCTCGGGTAAAGAGATGAGCCAAGAGAGCGTAGTCAAAGAGACAGAGGGAGAATCGTTGGGAGGAGAGGAAAGAATAGAGGACTGTGGGATAAGAGAGGCAGGGAGAGAAAGGGAGAAGGAGGAGGATTGGCGAGAGTCTTTGCCGGCGGCACACGGGGCTCGAAGTTGCTGGTAGACACGCAAGGACGCGATCCCATCGATCGTGTGTGCGCGCACGTTGCCTCTATCGTCCCGCTCGCTCCTAGGCGGATGTAAATTACGACGTACGGTGGCCGACTCCACTCGGCTCTGCTATACGCCATTAAGAAAGAAATCGTCTTGGTCTCGATCTCGATTCAACGGACCCTTGTCCGTTCCTCGTAGATCTCGCGTGCGGTTTCTCGCCTCCGATCGGATCCAAGCGTGAACGGCCCATCGGCGTGACTTTCGTGACGCTTTGGTGGCGTGGCGTCGCGTCGCGTCGCGAGATCGATCGATTTCCGTCCTTTCTCGCCCATGATGGATCGTCGCCTCTTCCGCCGCGGTAACAACCTTTCCCCCACGTGTCCCGTCATTCACCGGCAAGGTCCCTCTTCCTCGACCAGACCACTACCATCGCCACACTGCAGTTTCGCGTATCACGTTTTTATAACGAGAGCGCGGAAACCGAGTAAAGTCAGATAGAAAAAGAGAGAGAGGGAGAGAGACTTTCATTTTGGCGCGCAGCGGCGATTTCTCGTCGTTTCGTCGAGCATCGTTTTCGAACCGCGCTCGCCCCGGCTAATCTAACTTTCGAATCCGCTTTGCCGCGCGGTAGAGAGAGGGGTATGTTGCGAGCGATCCGCTCTCGTTGCGACAGCACCGGAAATTCAAGCCGGGAGGCGGCTTATGGTAACGAGTGCGTATCGAGCCAGTTAAACCGTGCACCCGTGTATCGCCTGGGTTAGTCGCGCGCGGCGTCTCGAGAATCGATAAGACGCAACGAAAGCTCGAACTCGCGCGGAGCGCGCCCCTTAAACGCTCGACCTGTGCTCCTGCCGATCCTCCTACTCCTCCACCTTTTCCTTCTCTTCCCGCCTCCACCCTCTATCAAACCTATCGCAAAACCTGACTGTGCCACGCGAGACCGTATCGAGATACCGTACGGAATAATCGAGGCCACGCGTGTCGCTCTGTTACCTCGTGCGCCGGCGTTCCCGCGAAATTCGAGGCTATTTTTTACCCGTATCGGTCCCAGGGAGAATGTTAACGACGAATGGAGGCAGATTGCCCAATCGGGCACTTTCCTTGGCCCTCGAAATCGGGAGCGAAAGAGTTTTGTTGGATTATATCCATATGTGACCAGCACAACGAGTTTATTGTTCGTTGTCAAAAATGAATCAACGATCTCAGAACCGTATTAATAAACGGAGATTACGAAGTACCGGTGAAACGATCTCAGAATCGTTTCTAATCACGGGGATTTCTATTTCATTTGATACTTTTTTTGTTAAAAAATGAACAGTAACGATGCCACGCCTACGCGGAGCAGTGTACATAAAAAGGAAGATCGAATAGAGTTAACGCGCTGCTCGTACGGGCACTCAGAGCGCTCTCTCTTTGCTCTCGGTGCTATAGCAAACGGGACAAGTCGTTTAACCCGCGGCCTGGGCTTGCGAGATATCGTTGTCGACGGGATCGCGAGCGCCTCGGTTTTCTTAAAAGCGTCGTCGCCGATCAGAAACCGGAAACTCGAGTAGTCCGAGCGTGTCGCGCGTCAATTGAATCGTTGGTCGAACGTGATCGGAAACTCGTAAAGCTCCTTGTCCTTTTTCAAGCGTGCCGCCCTTCGTCTAGCGTGCCACCCCCTTTTTGTCCTTGTACTTCTCGAACTCTGCTTTCCCGTCGATTCGGACTCCGATCGATGACACGCTTTTCCCTCGTTTCAAAACCTTTGGCGAAGGGCAGGAGAATCGTCGAATCTACCTTTTGCGTATGTGTACCTTGAACGAGCGCAAAGCTGCAGCACCTTTCTCGTATTGCAAAGAAATTGATAGCGTAGGTTTCGCATCGTTTCATTCCGTCGAATGAAGAAGAAATAAGTTCTATATTGTCGCTCTTTTTGCATACCCCGAGCAATGCAGCGTCTTCTTGAACAAATTGCAAGTTCCACATCGTTTCCCTCGATTGAAAGAGGAACAAAAGAGTTTTGAGCCATTGATGCGAATGAAACTGGATTCTAAAGCGTCGCGCTGGTCTCAAAGAGAACCGTAACATGGGGAGCGAAGCTCGACGATGTTCCTTTTTACCACTTTTCGCCAGAAATCAATTAACACCGATAAGCACCTGGTCCGAAGGGATGCGAGATTGTTAAAAGGTATCGATCGGAAGCGAGCGACGGTGCAGTGAAGTTTTGAAAATCGCTCGTACGATTGCACAGAGAGATAGTTAAGCAGATGTGGGCGGCTCGAGCGAAAATGGTAGCTGAAGTTGGAGGCGGGAGGAGTAAAAAGTGGCACTGAAGTTGAAGTTTTGAAGACGGTCCAGGGGTCTGGTCGATCGGGTTCGTGCAAGTCGGTGACGAGAATATCGCCGGTCGCGTTTCGAGGGGTGAGAGATTGACGAGGCGAGAATGGTTGCGGCTTGTCCGTGGGCTGTCGTCTCGCGGTGTGGCAGAGCGTCGGTGGTTCCCGTTGAATTGCCTCGGCACCGGAAACGAGAAGGCATCCGTATTCGCCAGTCGCGTCGCGATGTCGCGTGATTTAAACGAAACGGAGTAAAGCGAGGCGAAACCGAGGCAAAAGCGAACTACCGAGTGAGAGGGGGACGGGAAAAACGAAGCGAATGGAAAAGAAGCAAAACGAGAAATGAGTGAGAGATAGAGGGAAAAAGGGAGAGCGAGAGAGAGAGAGAGATAGAGAGAGATAGAGAGAGAAGCTGGCTTTCGCGATATCGGCTTAGCAGTTACGCGTGCCGCGAAGCCTTTTATTTTTCCGAGTCGTGAATCGAGGCGAGACAAGGCTCGAGAGCTCGGTGGTTGTCGCGTCCCAGGCGCCGACCGACCGACGACGACCAGTTATTACGCCGGCAACTTCTTTTCCTTTCCCTCTCGGGAAAGTTGCAATCCGGAAAAATGCTCGAAATTCGGCTCGTCGCGTCGCGTCGCATCTCGTTTCGACTCGGTCGCCTACACTCTTTCAGCTTCCCATTCCCGAATGAAAAGCGACCACATAAAATATTCATCGTGTGAAGCGCGATCGTGATTTCGACGGACTCTGTCGACGCCGCGGCTGCTTTTTTACTCGTCCCCGTTGTTTTGCGAGGGTGCCCGCGATGAGAATCGCGAAACGCGATTCGACCGGGGTTGTTAATCTCTGATACCGGTTAATGTCGTCGTCTCAATGCCCCTGCCAACTACGTCCGGCGATAGAGGATGATTAAAATGCTACTCTTCGAGCCTAATAACTTCCTTTCGAGTAGCCGTGTGTCGCCTTTATAGGATTCCGCATGGTCATCCTAAATAATTGTCATCGCGATTCTTCATTTCCTACATACGTACGTCCCTGAAATGTTACTTCGTGTATTCAATCCCTTGCCGGATAATATTCTTTACTGTTCGATGCTTGAATATCGGTAACAAAAGGATAGTATTTTATTTCCTTCCGAAAAGAGATGCCACGATTTCGCGTCTCGCGGGCGGCTCCCGCGGCTCGAAATTATCTAGTCGTCGAGCGATCCATCCCTGGAACACGGGGCGGAAGCGGCGTCGATCGCTAATCCGTGGATTTCGGTCGACCGGAGCCGTTAGTTACATAATCTTCCGTCGCGTCGTCGATTAAAATTCAAGTTTGCGAGGCGAGGGCTTGCGACCGAACGGAATCGATAAACCGTAGTAGGGGTGTCGTCCCCGGGATCTTCGCGGAACGAGATAGTCGGATAACGGGCGTGTACGGTCGAAATACGGTAAACAGTGACGTTGTTACGCGTCACTTCGGAGATACGGAGTATCCGCTTCGCCGAGCCACGGTAATGACGTCGAACGATGACAACGAGCAGCTCTCTCGGCTCGCAACACCCTTCTCTATCTTGCCTGTATCCACGATGCTTCTTCCTCTTCCTCTTCTTCTTCTTCTTCTGGGTGCTCTCTCGATCCGCCTGCACGGTTCGGCCGCGTTTTATCTTCCGTCCCAACCCCGCAGCCTATATCGTCAGAGCTCGTGTTCGACTGTAGCCCCGTTTAGCTGAATCAACCGTTATTTCTGGATAAACGGACGGTCGTCTCGCTTCCACTCCAACGCGGCTTTGCATCATCGTCGATCCGTCCCGACGCCGACGTCAAACAAAGTACGTACTTGCGTGCTAACGTCGTTCCTATCCTCCTATTCCTACCATCCGTATACAGTCGGTCTCATAATCGATGCTACGTATCACCCGCGCGTAACCTTTTTCGAAATGTGTGATTAAACGATTATTAATTTTCTACCGAATGACAGGATGTCTCGAGAGTGACAAGCGAACTTCATCTTTGATCGACGCAGTATCCTGGAACATATTCAGTTCGCGATTTAGAGTCATCAATTATGAGACTGACTGTATCCTCACCGTGTCTCGCTCTCTCCGAAGAGAGATAGCCTCTTGACACTCGCGCGGAAGTTGTACCCGGGACGATCCGCTCGCTATTATTACTATTTATTGCCTTATTGTGCGGCCGTAGTCATTAGAGACGCGTCGAGAGCAGAACTGCCAGACCGCACGAATAAAATGAATATCGTGTAAAGCGGATTTAACGAATCGCAGCGCAAAGAATGTTCCATCGACCGAAACGCTGCAGCACCGAAAGACCCCGTGTTCTATATACTAGAGACGATGTTTGCATTGTCGAGTGTTCGATTCGGAACAAGCAAACAATGATAATGTGCGAGGCACGTTAATATTGAACGAGTGCAAAAGCGATGGCTATTGTTGGTTTCATTGTCAGACAAGGGGAATGCATTTTTGGGACGATTCATCTTGGTTCTCCGAACGTCTCCGAAGTTTTTGAGGACCGTGGCGCGAGGGTTAAACGGAAGTGCAATGTAAGTAGCGTGTGATTAATTATTGCGAACATTGCAGCTCGAAGATGCGAGTAGGGTGCTCTTGTTTTAAATTGGTGCGAGTGGAAAGTTCGCGTGCTAAAATAATGGTTCCAGTTTTTAACAATTGTAATGAACCTAGTTTTATTAATATTTCGTCGGACGACCGCCGTTCCCCCAGCACAATGTAGAAGAGAATTCATTCGAATATAAATCCTGCCCCATTGTCCGCTGATGTTACAATTTTTTCACTCGATAAAGACTCACTCGCGTCCCACGTACACGACTAAATAATAGTTATTCCATTGAAAAATATATGGTACGCGATCGTCAATTATTCTTGAACTTGAGAAGCTTTGATAAATTAATCAGCTACCAACGAACTCACGGTAGCACGTGGGACGAATAAAAAATGACGAGTCGAACTGAGTATAAATATAAAACTCGGTAGGATGTCAGTTAAAAAATCTCTCGATATAGAATATGTTGATGTGGTTATCCGTCAATTGACAAATTGAAGGAGCAGAAGGAAATGACGGCTCAACAAAATTGAATAAGCTGCGGCGAGTCACGGGAGGGTACGAGATTAGTGAGAGATATCTCTGAAGAAATGGAATTCTACGGGGCTCTATGATCCTGCAACTGGCCCAGAAGACGCAGATACAGCGGGCCGATCCACAGTCCATCAATTACCAAGTCTCGGTCCACCGAAAAGCCAGTTTGAAGGAGTGGAATGCCAACAATGGTGAAACCGGCCGCCGAGAAACGATTGTGTCGCGATCCAAGGAATATGATTCCGGCGGTTCGAAGTTCTCGGGAGTAGAATCGACGAGTTTCGGGGTAACATTGAGTGATAGAAATCGTCGAAGGGAACTTAACGATTTGCAGGGGCGTCGCGGAGGAACGAGGACCTCGGGGTTAAGTCGAACGCGTACGCGGGACGATTGCCTCTGGAAAGTTGTCGGGAGAGGTCGGACGCCGTGGATAAAACTCTGAAAGAGTAAACTTCGTCGAGAACGCTTCGCACGGATCGAAAGTTGGCTCTTCGAGCTCGGGCAAGAAGCGTTCACCGAACCAGAATTCGCTAGCACCCCCGTTCCGCCGCCGCCTCCCTGGCCCCACCGTCGCGTCGTCTTATTCCGCGTGGCGAACGGAAAGCGCGAAAGGTGTTCGAGCACGACTGCTGCTCGAGAGTCGCTCGTGGCAGGTAAGTCCTGGTCCACCATCGTTTCAAGGCTTCTGCCGCGGCCTCTCCTCTTGACTCCGCAACATCAACAAGTGACTAAAAGAGGAGCGAAACGTGTCTCGTTGGACGCCACGGACCGCGATAACGTCGCTGCAGATAAAGAAACTTCTTGTCCGTCGACTCTCGAAACGCTTCTCCGTGTCCAGGACCCTCGTCGATCCCTCGAAAAAAGTACTTTCCCGAAACTTAACTCGACGAATTTCGACGAAAAGCTAAGCCTTAGACGTTCAGGCACTGGAAAATATTTTGAAAAATTGTTGTTCGCTGGTTTAACCCCGGCGGGCGACAGCGAGTGAACGACTCAACTCGCCCTCCCCTAATTAACAGGTTAGAGATCCCGCGGAAGCCTTCTTGCTGGTTAAATCTGCTTAAGCATGACATTGATTTTATTCCGAAGCTCTCGTCAGGACATTGACCTGCTTTTGATATCAAAGCTCCGCGATATTGATCTTCTTTCGACAGTAAGAGCCCTGTGCTACTAATTTCATTTTGCCGGGGGCGATATCGATTTCATCTTGGCATTAAGACTGCGTTAATTATATTTTTCTATCGAGTAGAACCACGGAGACTTTAATTTCGGCATCGAAGCAGCATACCGGCGTTGTCAATTATATTTTAATACCAGCAACGAGAGGATACGCGATGCTTCTTTATTTTCCCCGGGCCACCAATCAGGTTAAACTGAGAACCGGCAACTGGGTCAAAACGGGCCACTCCAATCCTGTTGTTTTACATTCTCTGAAATCATAAAGACGCTCCTGCCGGAATTGATTAAACATACACACGGCCCTCGGTAATTGTTACGGGCGATTAAAAACGAGTTACTCGAAAACCAAACATACAAGAGGGATCATCGCCCTCGCGGTTTCCGGCCAATTCGTTCGCAAAGAGGAGAACCCAGTAGCATTAAACGTACATTACGGTCGAACTTGTCCGGTAGTTGCCAGACAAATCTGCTCTCGCGGTATACATTTTCTATATATATTTGCTCTGGCGGCTTCATCCCCTGAACAAACAATGAAGATACTACGTTCCTGCGCCGTTCCGCGGCGCGTCCGAACTGCGGAAAGAATCGACGACGAAGCAAACTTTCACGGATCCCGTGCGATCAGACGTTAAATTCAAGATAAATCGTAGCTGCGAAACGTATCAAACGGTCTGCATCTCGAACAAATTGTTAGGTCGTTGTGTATCGAAGATTTTTAATCGCAAGTTTCCCGATTGCATTACAGTGCCGTTATTGCCGGTTTCGCTGTAAATACACGAACGAAAGACATTTCGGCCGAAGCGGGTCATCAATTGGTCAGCTAACAAACATTACTCTGCTCGCAGCTTCAATGGGTACGCTTCCATTACAAAGCAATAGGATCTACTTCCTCCGATCGTTTATTGCGAGGAGAACGTGCTGCAGGTCGGGGCTATTAGTTGCAGTATTAAGCAAAGGAGACACGTGCATCGTGAAAAGAGGTAGGAAAGAAATGGCGGCGGCGGCGCAACGAACGCGGAGATCGTGGGTTAAATCGGTTCGCATTAATCGTGGTCGGAATCAAGGTGGTCGGCACGGCGTGCGCGACCATAACGGAACTAACCATGGCCGGATAGATGGACGTCGGGATAAGGGAATGGGCGAAAGGGACGCGTTGAAGTTGTAGACGCGTAGGATCGCGAGAAGTCGTTCGGTGGGGTGGTTCGCGTTCTGGCACCCTGAGCAGAGAAGCACGGAGGGTGGTGGTCCGAGTGGCTCGAGGCGAACCGAAACAACCGAAAGTTCGAAAGCATTCGGTTCTTCCGTGGCCGTAGAGTTTATCGCAGCGGTCGGTTGGTCGGTCGATCGGTCGGTCGGTCGGTTGGTCGGTCGGTCGGTCGGTCGGTGGGTCGTTTGGCGCGTGCGCGTGGCTGCTTCGACTCGAGGCACGAGTTCTCTCTTTCCGGGGGAGGGTGCAAGCAGAAACTCGCACGGCACCGTGGCCCAGCCTTCGGCAAATGCATGCCCTGTAAATTGCCTGGCATTTAATTACCATGAGTAGGCAGGCCGTGCACGCTAAAGCCAAGAGCCCTCTCTCGCTTTCCTCTCTCCTTTCCGACCCGCGCGCCACCCCCGCCTCTCTTTCTCCTCTCTTTGGCCTCTCCCTTCGTGTCTCTCTTTCGTTTTCGCCTCCTCCTTCTGTGTGCCCGCCGCTCCGCTTCGCGTTCTCCTCCGCGTATCTCTACCTAGCCCCGGCGTTCACCTTTTGCAAGCTGCTCTCTATCCTCCGTACAACCGACCCACCGTCGTCATCGCCGTTGTCTACGTTCATACACACACATACAATGTCTCCTATTTTCCTCTCTCTCTCTATCTATCTCGCGATCCACCTTCTTTCTCCGTCTGCCTTAAGCCTCGCAGCGTACAACGCGTGTTACCAAGTACCGCTAAATTAAACACCTGCTTCAGTCAAACGGTACGAACCTCTACTCACCGCCACGACCTACAAACTACACGGCTCGAAGCTCGCCCTTCGCCACCCTCGTTCCTTCCACTCTCCTGCTCCTCCTCCTCCTCCCCCTCGTGCTAGGAACATCCCCGGTTTTCTTCGCCCGGTTTCTAATTGGACGGCGACGGGACGCGTCGCACTCTTTTTGTCCAGCTGCACTCGCGATGAGCATGACGACACGGACGAAAGGTGTCCGACGGACCGACTCTCTCTCTGACTTTTAGCCGGGGCAAAATGGCTTCACACGGGGGACCAAGGGATTGCGAATATGCCCCATGCACAGCTGCTGCACTGCTGGATCTACCTGCAGCTTCAACGGTGACCTAGGGATCGCAGCGGAGATCCGCTACAATTGAAACGTTGAGCAAGGTAGATTCCTGCTCTGGATTTTTCATTCCAGATTCTACGGCACTGAGCGATTGCTACCTGCGTCTGATCTAGTCTAATGGACATATGTCGGTAGATGGTGGATCTTTCTGCAACGTAAAAATCCACTGATTACTCGAATTGAATTGAATCGATTATTCGGAACAGAAGAGGCTCCATCATTTTTAGGAAGAATCCGCGGACTAATTCTCGCGCTGGCGACGGTTTGGCAGCGTCGAGCGAATAAATTCCGAAGACGGCGCGCATTAACACGACTCGCATTAGTTATACACGGTCCGTGGACTAGTTCGGTGGTAGCAGTTCGAAATTCTTGGTAATCCCGGGTCGCTTCACCGACTCTGCGAGCGGCAGACGTGTACGCGGTCCTCGGCGCGGCGCGGCGTGGTGCGGTGAAAGTTCGGAGGCACGAAAAAAGCGTTAGCGTGGCGCAAAGTTGAGGTTCAAGTCGAGGTTTCCAAGATAGACCGAGAACGATAATAATATCACGGGGACGCAGAAACGTGGTAAAGAAAGAAAGAAGGCTAGCAGGCCGGTCGATTTCCCGGAACGCATTCTTATCGCGGAGGAATTTAAATCGCGAAAGGATACGGCGATGCGGCGAGAAACGCGACAAAATCGATGAAAATCCTGCTCGGAGGAGCCGTCGAGTGCCCTGGCAGATTGCCATTGTCGCCGGTACAATTCAATCGCAAAGTTAGCTAGCTCCCTGTAGAAATCACATAATGTGCGGTTACCCAACCACTCCTCCTCCTGGTTCGTCCCTCCGTTCCGTCGTACGCCCATGGTTTTCACCCTGTCCGTTCTTCTCTCTCTCGCTCCCTCTTTCTCTTTCTCGTTCAACTCTACTCCTGCATCGTCTCGCCTCGCCACCGTGTCTTATTCTCGCTCTGTCTCCTTCACCCTCGTCCACTTTGCCCTCTCCCCTATCGCATCCCTTACCGACGTTCTTCTACTCTCTCGTTTGCTCCCGCACACACGACATTCCCGTCGACTACTCACCCCTCGTCCGCGAGCTCGCACAACCCCCCGTGTGTCCCACGGCCCACGACATCATTCTGTTCGTTCCAGTAGCTCCGTCTTCAGTCCCCTCGCCCGCTACTTCTCCCCCCTTAGCAGCACACCTTCTCTCGGCAGCCATCCCGCGGGAGCCAACAAATCAAAAACACCCCCAAAGATCCACCCCGCTGGAACTCCTCGAGGCGAGCGCCCGCCACCGACTCACCAGTCACCGTTCCGAGGCAAGGTGAGGCGAGATGCCGCCGCCCGGCAAACTCGAGAAACCGGCTAAATTAAAATGCATCGTGAGACGAGAGCGCCGGAGGAAATTACGTCAGTGTCTCTTGAAAACATCGCGAATCAAGGCCAACAGAGATGTCTCCGAAGGGGCCGCAGGCGCGCACCCGCAACGACGACCCGCGGATTCCGACGGAATAAATTGAAACGACCGCCCCGACAAGAGCTCCGCTGGAATGCGAACCCTGAACCGATCAGGCTGCGGCAATCCTCGTCCGATCGCGTCGATAAAGCATGAACGCGATTTAAAAAAGGAGCAGGAGAATCGACGAACTCCTTCCTTGAGAATGCACATCGGAATAATTTTGGCGCGTGCCGCTTTCTCGGAAGCAGTGGAAAAGGTATGAAATTGGAAGAAAAGAGCAAAGGTTGTGAAGCGTAACCGCAAAGGGCATCTCGGCTTCTTGAACCCAGCAATTTCTGTCGATGGTACAAAGGTCGAAAAGTCGGATTAACACAATTTTCCGGGTCTTATTCCCCAGAAATCGATCGTTTCTTTGACCCAGAGCGGCGGCGGCGGCGGCGGCGGCACAGGTAATTCGGCGTTCGTTTCCATGGTAGAGTTCCAGCATCCCATCCGCGGCTAAATCGATGTCGGTCCGAGTGGGATGTTTCACCTTCGTTGCTGGGAATATTGCAGGACGGGAGACGACTTGATGTATCCACGGGAACATCGCGTCGCGCGGATTCCGTGCGATTCGATCGTTGTCGCCCACCGAATTTGCTTGAACCACCGGAGAGCGAGAGAACAGACGAACGAGAACGAAAGAGAACGTTTCGCGGACCGTCTCGCCGATAA
Organism: Lasioglossum figueresi; assembly: GCA_028455805.1. Lineage (NCBI taxonomy): Eukaryota > Metazoa > Arthropoda > Insecta > Hymenoptera > Halictidae > Lasioglossum > Lasioglossum figueresi. The sequence goes on from CM052196.1 coordinate 14,420,436, forward strand.
ACGTACGGTGGGAAACAAACCGTTCCGTGGAACGATGCACGACATTCGCTGGAAGGTTTGGTTTCCCGTCCACGACGACCGATGGAATTGCGACCAATTCTGCGGAGTACGGCGGAGAAGTTGCCTCGGCGTGTGTTCCGATCGTTCTCGCTTGTTCCCAGTTCTCCGACGGTTTATCCTTCTTCAACTTCAGCTGTTCCCTTTCTTTCTTGGCTCTCGCATCGTAGTCATCGCACTCGGCGCGCGCGAAAAATGAATACGTTCTTTAAAACGAGCGTCCTGCTTACGGTCGGTGGTCGATGGCGAGCGCAGTTTGCTGAGCCCTCGAGAAATACCGGCTCGCAATTTCGCGTAACGAAAAACAAATAGCAGCCATCCATCGAGCTCGCCGCCGCCGTTGGAAGACGCGTGGAACAAGAAAACCGGAGGTAAAAAGGCAAGACGAACGTACCGACGCGACGTACGTGTACCGACGCTCTTTCTCTCTTTCGTAGGCGTGTTACGGGAAAACCTCGGCGTGTGCAACGAGAATGAAAAGATAAGAGGGTATCGAATCGGTCGCGTCGCACCACGCTGAGGTATTTGGCACCGAGAACCGGAATCAACTAGCATTGTTTATGGATTCAAGGCCGTAACAGGCTAGCTCGATGAATTTGTCTCAAAGTCAGCTACGGGATTCTCAGGTAAAAATATTAACATCCAAATGGATCCTCATTAATGAATGTGACACATTATATTGCATAGCGGTCAAAATGTTCGCTGTCGTGCTGGGTAATTAGTAGAGGGTGAGGTGTTTTGATGAATGGTAAGTTACGGTATAAACTGTTGTGATAACAATTACTTATATTTATATACAGGTGTGCGAGAACCCAGGAATTCCCTAATCTCGATGCTTGGAACGGGATGGGATGACTCCAATCAGATCAAGACGGGACCCCCAAAATGTTCGGGTTTCCCGAGAATAATCGGGATTCCCGGGGCTGTTCGGGTTTCCCGTGAATTTTTTCGGAATTTCTGATACTGTACGAAATACAGTTCTCGGGAAACCCGAAAGTTTCGGAATCCCGACCCGATCTCGCACACCTTTAATATTTAAGCTAGGAACTGTACAACGTTGTGATTTATGCGAAAACTGGCTGAAGACTGGAGACTAGAACGGAAAGATGCTTTTTAAGGGACGTGAAAATTGTGGTGGAGATGGTAAAGAATAGTCCAGACGCTGTCTTAAATTGTTAGTGTTATACTCTAGTCGGGTGATCGAAGTCTGTAGAATTCAGTAAATTCTAGAGACACTTTCGCGGGCCTCGTATTAAGTTGCGTCTCATCCCGCTGTGTATTTAATTTGTTTCGCGAAGGGATGCTTCTGAGAATGTATGTGCTTTCTTTCGATTTCTCCAACCCGCGAGTTCAAACGGAAAGATAGTTTTTTACGCCCATGTCTCGCGACGATCGTCTTCTGGAAAAAGTTCTGCCGGTAAAGAAAGGGTGCAGTTTCGAGTTTGGTTTGCCTTGCCTTGGTTTGGTTTGGTTTACGGAGCGTTCACGGTAAATATTTCAAAGCGGCGTTTCTACGCGAGCTGGCCTGCGGTAGTTGGCTCACGCTCGTCCGGAAAACAATCGGTTTTCTCTCGAATTTTAAAATCGTAATGCTCTCTCGCGCGCCCTCTCTTTCTCTCCTCTCTCTCTCTCTCTCTCTCTCGCTCTCTCTCGCTCTCTCTCCGTCTGTGTGTATGCGTTGGTGCGCAGCCGACCGACCCGGTGAATCCCTTTCAAATATTAACTGCTAGAACGGTTCGTATCCGAGTCGAATCCCGTCAAACTTTAAACCTAAACTTTTCTATATTCCGCAGATCCGGTAGAGGGCCCGGACCGTAAGGATCGATGCGTTTCTCCTTCGAGAACTTAAACGATCGGCCGCACCGCCTCGAGCCCGTCCTATAATCACCGTGGAATAATAGCATTATTTGCCCTGTTACTTCGGAGCTTGTTCTTCCAGAGTTATGAATACATCATCGCTCCCCGTATGGCTTATTCAATAACTGAACTCTCGAGTTCTCCGACACGCGCGCGAGCCGAGACTCTAAGAGACTGGTGAAATAATTTTTAGCAGAACCAAATTTTTTTGTTGGAACGGTTCCTACCCCCTTGTGCATTGTCAGGATTTTTTTATACCTACTCGGTGCTTTTCGAGCTAGTTAACTCCGAGGTAATATATCACGTTTGTATTTTTCATTTGGAAGGTAGAACGTTGGATGAATAAATGAAACTGAATGGTGTGCACGAGACATAATTTGGGTCACGCGCGGCGATCATTCCATGGAGATTAGATGAGATTCTTCCAGATGAAACGGGGTTGCGATGCATATACCTTGATAGATAGCGCACGAGTGCAAATATGCATCTGTGGGAATTAGAATGAAGCTCCAATTGTGAATTTCCTGTCATATTTAGCTGTAATGTGCCCGGTACCGTTCCAACAGATTTCTTTACTTTTCGTTTCATTTTTTACAAGGTGATTCTGGGAACTGGGATAGGTTACTGGAGGAAAAAATCATACGTCATAATACGTCCTAACTCTCGTAAAGTATTGATATTTTGATGACCTTGGGTTAATACTTTGTATTAAAGAATAAACTGGAATTGCACCTGGCGGGTGCATCCGCATAAAAAATAAGATCATATTTTTACTGAAAAAGAGCAATAACTTGTTCCGGTTCCTAGAATAACCCTCTATACATATAAAAAGTGTATCTGCCGAAAGGTAAAACGGAAACCTCAAAAAATGCAGTTGATTAATTCCGTACAGACTTTCTGAAAAATGCATTCACGTTGATTGACGTTTGCACACGGAGAGCTCTAGGTCGGAGATGCATTGATTATAATCAGAGTAAAACCTCGTTTGAAGACCCTTTGCTACAACTCACGAATCCAGCGCTTATTCCCAATTCTTCTCTGTTGATTTTCTCCAACTGGGATGACGTCAATCATCCCAATGACGTCGGTCATTCGGTCGAACTTTATTCCGAGACGAATGCTTACCGGAAATTTTCTAAAAGTCTGTTTAAAATCAATAGTCGAGAATTTCTCAATAAATTGTCTAAAGCAACTATTACAAACTCCGGTGTGCACCAGCGTGCAATTGTCCAGAGAAACTTGAGTGTCTGCTTCCTGAGAGATGCTAAATTTTCGCGTACAATTGAAAAGAGGATTTGGGACCGTTCGGTAGCGGATGCCGGTTAAAAGGTTATCAAACAAATGAATAAATCGTGCCGTGGTGGACACCGAGGGCAGAGGAGCAGGGGCGGTATCTCGCCGAGCAAGAAATTCCCCGGCGAGCCGGCTCGTTTGCGAAATAGATGACAGACGGAAAGTCTCTCGATCCTTTTTGCGAGGCGTCCGCGTCTTGTGGGAACAACAGCGGCGGAAGTTCGATGAGTTGTCGCGCGAAGAAGCGACAGCCGGGGAAAAAGATTCGCGTCGCTGGCCGACAGTTGCCGCGTCGTTGTGCGACGCGCGACGAGTCGCGGGACAAACTCGGACGGCAATAAGAGCTGCGAGACGACCCGTGCAACCCGTCTAGGAGGGTCGCGCGACCCGCCGAGACCCTCGACCCGCGAGAACCCGACGGTTGCTCTCGTTGGACTAGCGTGCCAATGTATTCGCATGATCGCGAGAAAGAGGAAAGGAAAAGCGAAGGGAGCATCGATGCAGATCTTCGTGCAAAATGAAGATTGAACAGAGACGCAAGCTTTCGAGAGAACCTTAAAATCTGCGACGTTCGACGGGGAACGTCACGAGCCCGTTAATCTTTGCAGCGCGAAATAAAATCATTCGGGTGTTTGGGGATCGATCGTGTGCCCGTCGTATTTCACCATTATGGATCGTCACGCGTGACGCGCGACCGCGAGAGCTTTGATTTATTTTAATAACAGAGCGAAATTCCAATAGAATTTGTACCGTGCGTCGGATGGGCTCGGTTGTTAACCGCGCGACACGCGAATCGATCGAAAATGAAAAATGACCGTCCACGTTTCTGCAACGCGTTGCTTTTCCGTTCGACCAGGGGCCAGAGACTGGATCGAATTTCGAAAATTCGTCGAAGCTGTGGGAAGAGGATAAAGAGTGGAGAGAGAAGAGAGAGAGAGAGAGAGAGAGAGAGAGAGAGAGAGAGAGAGAGAAAGACAGACATAGAGCAGTTAGCAGTGGCAGCAGCAACAGTGATCGTTGCGGGCTGGAGGAATCGAAAGTTCTCCGCGAGTACCAAGTTAAACGGCGCGGCGATTCCCGGTCGCGTGCGCTCGCGCGCTCTCTCTCTGTGCGCTCTGTGTGCGCTGTATCGTTGAGTAGGTTTCGCGCGTTAATGCCCTTTCTAGATAGAAGAGAAGTTTCGGCGTACACTTGGCACGTAGTCGAGCATCAGTAAATTTCCATAGTCGGCGAACTGCCGTCGGAGTGGGGGCACGGGTTTGCGTTTTATTACCCTTGTGGTCTGGCACTAGATTATGGCCTCGAAATATAACTATTCGGACAAAACGGGCGCGCTACTCGCAAGCGAGCGAGCGAGGCGAACGGAGCAGACCGAAGCGGACGCTGGCCCACGTCGGTTTCCAGAATTCGGAGGAATAATCAGCGACCATCCTCGCAAACAGTCCGAAAATGTTTACCGATATGAAGCTAGCCAGAGGTTCGCGCAACCCCGGATCCAGCGCAATAGAGAAATCAAAGCGCGTAACGCTACTAATGGTAAATCGATTCTCATAATCCGGTCGGTCGACGCCGCACGGCAGATTCGTTTAATTTTCTGCTCTCCGCGAAAACGACTGCTCTTTTCCACCCGACCAGTAATTTATCTGTTTTCTGGGCAATGTCTCGCGACGGCTCGATCTGGCCAGAAATTCCTCTAGCGACGAACCTCGATTAAAATTCTCGATGAAAAATACAAGTGTGCTACTTAAATAATTCCGATTCCCAATTTCACTGCAACCGGAAAACAGATAATTTGTGTTTGATTAATGTTCGCAACAAAGGGACGGTAACTCGCTAATATTCCGTTTTGCTAAACGTTTTCCTCGCAGCTATTCGTAATTGCCTCATCCGATAGTCAGAGGAGACACGTACGGAGGAACGGGACGGATAGAGTTACAATTCCGGATCTCATGCAATATAGATTCCCCGCATGTTCATCGCCCGGCGTCTTTCCGACGGACCACTTTGCCGCATGTTTCATTCGCGGATGGATGCAGTTTCCCGTTGCACAGTCGCGTCGCATCGCGTCGCGTCGGTCCGGTACACCCGACGAATGGGTATACCGATGACGGGTAGAAACCGGGTACGATGCCACCATACCACACCCGTACACCGTACAAGAAAAAGCTGCGAAACTTGCGGCAAAACTTTCCGCCTTGTCCGCGACATTCGCTATGCGGAGAGCCCGGAGAAAAATATTTTTCCATGCGCCTCGTTGACACTTGCCGCGACGAACTAGCTCGAAGCGAGCAAAGAAGAAGAAAAACAAAGTGTCCCGACTTTTACCCACTACCGTTGGAACTCTGCTGCGTTCCTACCTACGTACCCTAGCTAACCAACCAACCTACACCTACACCCACACCCTTCCTTCCTTCCTTCCTTCCTCCTTCCTTCCTTCCTTCCTTCCTTCCTTCCTTCCTTCCTTCCTTCCTTCCTATCGCCATTCTTACAGCCTTCCCGCGATACGCGTTGCATTCGGGGTCGCGATCGTTGCATACAAAGTGCTATCGGCGAGGAATTTCCGCTTAAAAAGTCCGCGATAACTGCGACCGTTCTCATCTCCAGCGCTCGTTCCCCGTGGCCAATCGATTCCGCGTTTAGGGCGAATTCACCTAACGCCGGACACCGCCGCTTCACCCTCAACTATCTTCGTAGACATTCCTCCGGTCGGAATAATTCAGTTGAAAATTCAACTGAAGAATTTCTTCGTTTCTCTGAGAGACGTGCAAATTCTTTACATCGGTTGGAACAAATTTCTTCTTAGAAGTCGCCATTCGGACGCCAAGGGTTAAAACGTCATCGAGACCGTATCGCGAGTTGAGCTGTTCCGCAACGTCGGCGATGACGAGTTGCAGAGACAGGGGACGGGGAAATGGTGGGAATGTAGAGAGGAGAGGAAGAGGGGAATGCGTGACCGCGGAATGGGAAGGCAAATGCGCAGCGGCGTGTCGCTGATGAAAATTTAAGACAGTCCCCTAGGCTGTCGTTTTTCCTGTGACCCTCTGTCGAACGGATCGACGAATGCGCGGGAATCTCGCGGAGGCCGGGTATCCGCGGCCGAACCAGGCAATGGACAAACGAACGATGCTCTCTGTTCTCTCTTCATCGTGTCGGTGAACGTGGATGAACGCTGGTGAACGTGGGTGAACGGGTTCTGCGACCCCCGCGTGCGTATCGAGGGATTTTCAGTCGCGAAATTTATGGCGTCTAGCTACTCCGGAGGGTCCAACGAGCGGAGCGGAGCAGCCGGCTCGATGGCACGATGGCACACGATGGGGTGGAGGATATAGATTACATACGGCTCAACTATGGAGCAGTATTTTCTCGTGGGTCGCTCGCGACCGAACGGACGCACGCTGCGACACAGCGGCCAGGTTGCTTCCTCGCTTGCCTGGCAAAGAAAGAGAAAAAGCCAAACAACAGACTTTGTATTCCCTGTTGCGACACTTATCTCCTTACGTACTCGCATTTTCCAGCTCTACAGTTTTCTCTCGTCCTCGCTCTCCTTTACGTCCACCTCGCCACCCATCACGGTCCACCGTCTCCATTCATCTTTCGTCTGCTCGTTTCACTTGGTCACGAACCCGAGAATAGCCGTGCGACCGTTATCGTTGCGACGTCTCATAACCGGCGATACCAATCTACGATCGACTATACCACCTGGACTTACCCTAATCTCATAGCCCTCCCGTTGCCCGAATGTATGTTTACACGGGATCGACGGTCCTCGTTTTGATATATACATGTCGCCGAGTGTTTCTACCTAGATCGCGAGTATTCGTGACCGTCCAGGTTGAAGTACACACACAATTCTGTCTCTACCTTTTCGAATCCTAAAAATCTGGCCAGTGGGTCGTGGCCTCTTCCATTTCGCCCTAAGCGTATCTTCCATGAAAAAGGAGCGCGAGGACTGTACAGTGCAACCACTATCCTCAGGGTAAATTGACTTTTCCGGGATTTCACAAACCTGGAAGGACCACGCTATAACGTGGAACGTCCACTGTTTATGGCAGCGACATACCACGTTCTCCCAAAGACTCCAATGATCAAAACTCAGGCCGATTCGAGCCATTACCTTTAATCCGCTACGTGGACCCAATATTAAGTCACCGGGACAAATTGGGATCCTCTTAAACAATTTACATTTGAACGGCCGTTGCAATAAGATTAAACAACGTTGTTATCGTCAAGATTGAACAAAGTACAGTTCAAATCACTTAGCTACATTCATTGGAGAAGAAAAATATTGATTATCCTGATACAGGTGTTCAGATAATTATGAACGAAAGTCGATTCACTTATTTGTAGTTTATTTTAACGTGGTCCTCCAGGACCGCACGCAATAATACTATAAAAAATGTTTGAGATCGGAGAACGAGTATAATTTTTCTAGTTTAAATTTTTCCTTCTCCAGCCAGCAGAATCATCTCGCAGGCGGTGGAAGTCTTTGATAAATAATCAGCGGTGTCGGTACAGAGGCGAGCGCGGAAGAATTTGATCCCCGTTCGAATTAACGCGATTGGCCCCCGCTGATCGATTTTATCCGTCGGAGATGCGAAAGCGAAACGAGTTCTCTCCGGCCCCGCCGTCACCGAAACGAGACCGCACTTCGCGTAATCGATCGGCCCCCGGGCCGGGATCGCCGGCGGATTATTCTTTCGCCCCGAACCTAATTATTCGCGTCGGCTGTCCGGTGAAAAACCGGAGCGAAACACGAGCACCCTCGACTATCTCTCGCGATGACACGCGCCACCGACATCCGGCGCGGCGCGGCGCGGTGTTATGCGACGGTCGTGCGTCCATGGAGAACACCACCGGTTTCGAGAGATCGATACCCAACGCCGGCGAAACTTTCCGCTCGTTATTATCCGCCTCGCCAGTCGGGATTAACGCATTATCCCCCTGCCCTATTCTATACCGGACCGTTCTGCGGTCGACCAGATTCCCCGAGACAAAGAATCGAACGCTAGAAATCATCGTTAGCCCCTCGATCCGGATAGATTTGCCCCGCGAACACGTTCGAACGGTGTCTACGCCGCCAGACAGCTTTTCAATAAGTTACAGCAGGCTTTTTTCAACACAGAAATTTACACAATTTCTACGCGAAACGTAAGACTATCGTCTCCAGGATCGTCAACTAGAAATTATACGTATCTCCATTTTCTGTTGGATCGTAAGCATGCGAGCCGTGTAATACGAAAGTGCTGTAGTCAATTTTTCGCCTGGTTTGAGAACCACATCTTTAAAGCTTTACCTCCGTTCTATTTTATGCAGCAGTATTATCTTAATCCGCAACGTTACCAGCGGTTTGCATTAAAGAGATGCCGCATTCTTTGATACAATTGCATTTCACGGAGCTCTCGCTTCACCCCTCGTTATTCAGTAATTAACCTCTTTCCCCAGTGCCACCGTGATAAATAGCTCACACGTTAAATTTCGCGAACAATGGCACATTAATGATGTTCTCCGTTAACGTACCTATTGAATTACCACCTACAACCATCCACTAATTTTCTAAACGAATGAAGAGTCAGAAGCTTTATAAAACGATCTCAGAGTCCGGATACAGTGTTTCCCAGAAGCAATCGAGAAATTTTTGTAGCATCGTTGCTTAACCCGGCATTGGTAAGGTGGGGCCCCACAGACCCACCGCAATAATATATTGTATTATAGAAATAAATACCTTTTTCATGAATATAAGATTAGGTATTGCTTAAGAGGCTTGTCATTTTTCAGAGTAAAAACGCAGATCCACGAAATTAAATTTTTAAATATACTCGGGCCAGACTCGATGTCGCGCGTTGTTACAATGTTACAATCGATCTAAAATCTCTGGGGTCTGTGAGACCCCACCTAACTAACGGTGGGTCAAGAAAATCATCGGAACCATCCACTGTTCGAGAACGAAATGCATTTCAGATATTATTTACAGTGTACCAGACACTTTTTCACAGAACAGGGGAACATCGAGCGCCAGGGATTAAACAAGCCGCGTGAAATGACTTCGAACCACGGAAATACTCGGGATAACAAAGTCAGAATTCGCTCCCTCAAGACCCCGGACTCAAGATCCCGTACCAATCGCCTCAAACTCGGAACCACCCCGAGCCGCAATGCTCGCATCCCTAAAAATACGCGTATCGGAGATATCAAGCGGAATTTGCGATCGTGGAAGACAATACAGCGGCGAGTATCGTACCGATTCGGATTCGGATCATCGAAAATTCATAGAAACACAGTGTTTGGGGTGGAGGTTTAGGGAGGGCGGAACACGGATAAACTGGCGCGGCAGTCGAAACTGCGAATGAGATGTACACGTCGAATCGTGAAAACCGATGTTTCCGTCACTCGCTCGGTATCCTGTCCGATGACTCTTATCTGACTGCTGTTGTCGTCGATCGATTCCGCTCTTATATTATAGAAATCGGGAGCGAGGCTGGGGTGCAATGGCAGAGGGATGAAGAGGAACGAATGCTGGGAATACCGGATACACGTGCATCGTGCGGACAAACCTAATTAACCTTCGAACTGCGGAATTTCATTTTAAAAATACCCCACAGAGTGCGGAATTAAAATCAACCAATGACGCGTATACGCGCTGAACGCTGGGCAATGTGTCCTATTATAAATTTTACGAAAAACGAGGAAGGATTACATTTTTATTTGATAAAAAATTAACAATTCATTCTTCAAAAGATTATTGTTATTGCACCACAATAGAGATTTTGATTGACGTGTGTACACGTCGAACCCAGTTAACTGGTTAATAGACCGACGACTCTTCGCTTCCTGCTTCACAAGGTTTCAGACACATCTACAAAGTACGAACGATCTTCCATGAATTGTTTACTGGCAGCGGATAAAACGTTGTTTTGCGAATCAAGAAGATTGAAACGCGGTCGAACAAAATTCTCCGCCAATTTACGCGGACAAACATAATAACAGTTTTACTCACCTCGAGTTTGTTCGAACGCAATGAAATTGATTTCCGTGAAATATTTAACGTGCTCGCAAGTTGTCGTGTACCTTGGATTTTGTTCGGTTAAATTTACAGTTCCGCTAAAGTTTATTCATACATATTTGCCTGCCACGTCGGTTTTGATCTTCCGTACGTGCATTGCAAATTGTTCTGAAAATTGCATCTCTAGATAAATGATAAAATCCATAGTCTGTAGAGATAAATTATAAAATCCGCAATCTACTCGGAAAAATTCGCAGCGCAGCCGTTGCACATAAGAAACTGGAATCGCGAGTGCAGCTAGTGCAGCGAGTGCATTTTCTTGCCGCGAACCGCACGGTGAAATCTTCATGAGCCAGCGATCCGGTGCTCGATACCAGCGATTACCGATTATTCGGATTACTATCGAAACATACGGGATATAGAGCCGGAGCCGGTGTTTAGTTCGTGGTCAGCCGGCAAATTGTCGGTCGCGACCCCGGAATCGAACACACCCGCGGAATTATTATTATTGTTATTATATTCGTCTTTGTTACGCAGATGAAAACAGCCATTACAATGGAACGATAATAGTAAACCATGGAAAGAGTACGGACATAGATACAGAGGCCGGCGCTGCTCTGTGGAGCGCGCGTTGTTTTTTAGTTGAGTTATATTCACGGTAATATTCGCCGGTGGGCTTTGAATCTTCGTTACCCCTTTCGCTAATAAAGATGAGTATAGTCATGTTGGACAATCGCTGCGCTCCGACGCACGCTGGTCAAAACGACCTAGGCAAAACCCAGAAAGATGATCATTTTCTATTCTACAGATATCCGCTACGATAAATGAGAGATAGCCACCAGGTAAGAGGAATCACAGCTGTTTCGCAGAATAATGTAAGTGAAATATAAAAATCATATTTATTTGGTCGTTCGGAAAATAATTTCTTCCATTTATTATCACTAGACTGCTTAAATAGACTTATGGCTTCAAAAAATTAACAAGGAATGCTAGATAATAAAATTCCACAGAATTTAGAACGATTTTTATTTAATGCAGATCTACCGAGACTACTGCCAACGAAAAGAACATTTCACAAATATAAAATGAAATATAAAAATCATATTTATTTGGTCGTTTGGAAAATAATTTCTTCCATTTATTATTACCAGAGTACGTAACTAGACTTATGGCTTCAAAAAAATTTCAAAAAATGCTGGAAAATAAAATTCCACAGAATTTAGAACGATTTTTATTTAATGCAGATCTACCGAGACTACTGCCAACGAAAAAAACATTTCAGAAATATAAAATGAAATATAAAAATCATATTTATTAGGTCGTTCGGAAAATAATTTCTTCCATTTATTATTACTAGAGTACTTAACTAGACTTATGGCTTCAAGAAATTTTCAAAAAATGCTAGATAATAAAATTCCACAGAATTTAGAACGATTTTTATTTAATGCAGATCTACCAAAACCACTACCAACGAAAATAACGTTTCACATGATTCCACTTTCTTAAAATTTGCCTGCAAAAATTGACAATTGCATAAACATCCCCTGAGGAAAGTAAATGACTTTTCGAACGTCCTGATATTAGCGTATATATTAATTGACCCATTTTCTCAATCACCTGATGTTATGCCCAAATATTCGAATTGTTATTGAAACGGAGCATAGTTGTCTAGAGTTGAACAAACGCATCGAAATTGCGCTACACTCTATTAGATCTCGTACAGGACCATCGCATTAATTAACAACCTCGATTGAACTTACCGTTAACATTTGAATATTCTGTTCATAATTCGCTGTTTATTAACTCTCGAATACCAGGGGGGTTTGACAGCGGTGGAAATCGATACATAAAATTGTTATCGAACTAAGTGAATATAAATAAATTCTTTTTCATTTGTTTCCATTTTATCCAATGAAATAACAACAGCGATGCAACGAAAAGGACGCATATTTATCAATAACACATTTGTATTTAATTAAAATCATTCCAACAACAGGAATTCTTTACATCCGTTCACCGAAGGGTAACTTCGAAATAACTGCAATAAAAAACGAATAGTTTGCGTAACGTGAAAAAAGCACCGCTCTAAATATCACCTAAAACGATCCGGCGCGGCGCGGCAAAATACTCGCACATTTTACCTACTGACCCTTATAGAAGTATCTCTGCGGATCGCTATTAAAAATAGTCGCATACAAGATCCTGGGATAACGCTTCACCTACTTTTCCTTTATGCATTTCATTTACAATGCCACAGTTTGCAGCAACACAATAATCGATATATATATATATATATATTGATTCAAAATGTTAAAATACAAGTATAATCGATAAAAGAAAATAGGTGAACTTTTATCCCAAAGAATGTGTTAATTCACGATTTAAAGAAATTCCAATAAATTCAAGGTGGAGTGGAAGTACTCTGGGCCAGACGAAATTTCTCGGCGTTAAAATAGCTTCGAGTGGGAAGGGTTGAAATTGAGAAATTTACCGAGACGAATCGTTAACGAAGGGTACCGCGGGCTTTAAAATGATCGAATAACCGCAGGTACCGTGTAAGCTAGCAGAGGGGTTAAATCCACGAGGGTGAAAAGGGGGGTGAAACATTATCGCGGCGTTGTTTCGCGAGCAGCTGATTTCCCGAAGCTCTCTGGATGGAGGGTGGATCTGTAGGGCGGTGTGGAAACTCGAGGGGGTGGAATCGAGTGGTTCGGCAAGCCTAAGACGTTGTCGATCGTCGTGCTCGTGCCCGTTGCGTGCAAACCCACTCGAATCGTAGTCGTTTCCATAACGGTCCGAGTATACACCGTGCTGCACCGGCTCGCGCGTAGATAGAGAGATATGGGGTTAGAGAGAGGGTGCACGCGGCCAAAGGGGTGCTAACGTTCGTTGCCTCCTCTCGTTCTTTCCACGAAGAGTGAGAAGGAGGGATCGTAGTGAAAGCTAGAGAGGGAAGCTTTGCACAGAGGGAGAGAGAAACAATGAAAGTTAGAGAGAGAGAGAAATGGGTAGACGGACAGAGAAGGGGAGAGAACGACGAGAGGTGCACTCGCACAGGTGTCGAGGGAGCCGTGGCCAGGGTTATAGGTATGGCCAGGTCGAGCCGTTGGTCTTGCTTAATCTGATTACAAGCGGACCGGGTGGGGATCGATATTTTCGCGTGAGTTTTCCAGGCAATCGGCCGCGAGATAGCGCGGCCCGGCATATTTTATACGCGTTCAGGCCGGCCGACCCCATTTACCACCCTGTCCGTTCGTTCGTCCCTAGGTCCCTTCGTTCGTTCGTTGGGTTCACTGCCGGCGTTTTATCAACCGTCGAAACGACGAAACTTGCGGTTCTCGGGCTATGTCGGTGCCGCGACTGGCCGTGTATTTTTTTCGTGCGAGCCTCTCCGCAAGAACCGCTTCCCGGAGAGAAAGAGAGAGAGAGAGAGAGAGAGAGAGAGAGAATTATTTTTTTCGCCGGTTGTATATCGAGTTCTGTGTTCAGCGAAACGGGGCCGGTTGGCTCCGCGCACCGTGGACAAGGATCGAGAGGATTTAAAACTATCGATCTCTACACCAGGCCCCGAAGATATTTATGACGGATTAGGCGGGGGAGGGACGCATCGAGCGCGTGTCGATACACCCGATCGTACCGTACCGTACCGTAGACTGCAGCGATTTTACGCGCGCGGATTTAGCGCCGGTGACGCGAATATTTGTTCTCCGGATAATGCGTTTCCGAATTATTCGACGGGATTAAAGCGCGGGTAATTGGGGCTAACGGACGAGTCGAGGCATCGGGTGCAGCCGCCTCGTATTACCAGGATCCATCGTTTGCCAGACACGCCACGCCAAGCCGCGCCAAGCCGCGCCACGCTGAGCCACGCAGAGCCACGTCACGCGTTACCGTTGTCGTTCAACACCCTGTCTTCTTCTCTCTCCGCTTCTCTCTCTCTCTCTTTCCTCTCCTGTAAACTTCACCGAGTTACAACGATCCGTGGTTTCTCCGACTGCTTCAAACCCACTCGAACCGTTGCAAACGGACTCCTTTACTTTTGGAAGCAGAAACGTAAGTTGAGTTACACGGAACTTTGTAAGCCCGGCTGTGCCGAAGATTCAAGGATGGTCTATGTCGATTCGTTCGAAGTCGCGCGACAACTGAACTGTGGTCGTTGATCGGCAAACAATCACAAAAAGTAGTCGTACAATCTTATAATCCAGAGTTTCGCGATTTTTTGAATTTCCATGGTGAGACTTCTTTTGTTACGAATTGCGAACACGGGGCAAACCGGAAAAGTTCTGAAACATCCGGACGGTTTCACAGGAATCGTGTCCAACAACGCGCGATAGACGAACAATCCTTTCTTTACCTTCTTCGTGGTTCTTGCCATCCAAGGATTTCGAGGTCTCGGGACGAGACGTCCCCTTACCGTGGATCGCGCTAGACACAGCCAAGTGATGGATGGGTCGGCCGTTGGACGTCGACGTTACCGGAGTTTACGACGAGGCGAAATATGTCTGCTATCTTGTACGTGATGCGACCGCCGCTCTCCTTTCCCTTCTCCTCGCCCTCCGCACATTAAACTCTGTCTGCTCTCTCCTCTCGCGAGAAGAAAACTTTCCTTCCCGTGTCCCGGCTGCTGTTGTTCATCTCCCGGAAATGAGTCGTTCCGTTTGTCCCATTTCCATGATCGGTCGACCAATCGGCTCGGGATCATTTCTACCTGTTGTTCCAAACAGGTCTTCCAACTTCGGGAAACGGAATTGGGATGGAGTAAAAATTTATGGCATAAATTGTTAACGCGTCAGCTACCGTCCAGGATCTCTTGTAACTTGCATGGAACTAGTCAAATTAATTTTATGCACGTTGTTATTTAAAATTGTAGAACGCAGCACAGTGTTCGGGGAGTTCGCGGCCCACCCCTGATAGATTGTTTCAATATTTTACGACGGAAACGCCGTTGCATTTAATATAATAGTACGAGGTAGCGAAAGGCACAGTAACAGCGAAAAAGTTCAGGAATTCATGATCAAATTCGTTCCACGCTCCCGTCGGGATTTAAAAATGACGACGATTTCTTGGCCGAGCGGTTTTCTTATTTTCTCTAGAAAATTCCTACTATTCAGCGGAATGAGCTTTCTTTGAGCGGAAGCAGAAAGTGCGGGAATTACATGTAAAGCGCGCAAAGTGTCCGCGGCTAGATTCGTATGACCATAATTCTGCGGACACTGTGCCCCGAAAAGAAACATGTTCGGAACATATTGGGGGACGTGGTGTCCGTTGGCGGTGTTGGTAAAACGAAAGATTCAGCAAATACGGGGCAAACTCCGTGGGGAGAACGGTCCTCGCGGCGAGTCCGAGTTAATCGAATACCGTCGAACAAGTCTGGCACACAACGGTGGCACAATAAATCGCGGATTTAACGGAAATTAAGGGAGAGAGCGAGCTTCTCTCGAGGTTTGCGGCTCTCGCGTCGGCGTTGGCGTCGCGACGCTCTCGAGCACCGGAAGGAACGCCAGAGAGAGGAAAAAGAGCGCCTCGCGAGACGAGAAGGCGCGCGCGAATCTGGAATCGAGAATGTCGGTCGAAGAAAAAGAAAGAGACGACTGGTAAGAGTGCTAGGGGTAGGGAAAAATCGATGGGCTCGATCCGATTAACAGCCGGGTCCGCAGACATTCGTGCACGAAGGTGCGAAGCTTCGTGCTGCTCTGGGCCGCACCCTCGCGCGTAAATAAAGACAATCGCGTTGCATCGTTCGTCGAGGGATCGGCGACCTATCCATCGCGATTCCACCACTGGGTCATTTCCATGAAACGGACGAAATTAAGAATGAAGAAGCCAACGAACATTTGGTTCCTGAAACAACCTCCTGCTAAAGGTACTTAAGGTCTCAGTCTAACAAAGCAGTAATACCAGAATCAAATCCTCTAGAAATGGGGCAGGAATTAATGATGCGTGATTAACAGAGATACGTAAATTTGTTTCAGGTTACCACGATTCCGAGCCACTATAGTTCGACGACTAGAACGGGAAACTTGCTGTTAGGAATTTATTCATCGCCTTCGTGGCCTGTGTCCGATCCCGTACGAGTTCTCCCATGCCGTAACACTTCGAGAAGCAAGTCGGCGAGCACGCGTCGCGATGATTTACGAGATTACGTGGCTGAGTGTGCACCCCCATCTTCGATAAACTATCGAGCAATGGGAAATAAGAGCACCCTGCCAAGGGGACTCTCATGACGAATAAATATCGAGCGAGGTAACACGCTTTGCTGAATTGATAGGCTGCGAATATTTGCCCACAAAGGTTTTACAATGGCTCTCCGGTACCTTTGACGCCGAATTTCCGTTGCCTGATTCCACATTTCCCAAATTTTCCGATTCTTTGATTACCATATGCGCTCACGCCCCGCGATTCTGCCATTTTGTAACGTTTCAATCGATGAATTTCCAAGTGTTTGAATATTCAAACATTCAAATCTTCAAGTTTCTAAATTTTCAAATATTCATATTCTCGAATTTTTAAATTTTCAAATATTCTATTTTTCAAAATTTCGACTTTTCTAATATTCAAAGTTCCATTGGCACACAGACTATTCTACACGTATTCAAAGTAATTCCGCATCACCAGAAAACACACAACGCCCGAGCTTAATCTCATTAAACGGCATAAAATCGATAAACTGATGTGAGGAGCAATAAGTTTCTTCGCTTTCCATGATTCGATAATTCGTATATTAAGGGATTAAATTTTCCAATTGGTTTGAAATATCACTGCAACTTCTATTGGCCATATTCAGAGGGCTTTTGGGAACAGTGATCCTGTAGGTTGCAATAATTTTGTAAATTGGCCGGGTTCTCGCGCAGTAGCATTCACAATAAGTAGATTTGAACGGCTATAATCACACGCGGTAGAGTCTATCTTTTTTTTTGGTTGTATCGCCAGACAGGACACATTTTGTACAGCAAATTGTGCGGAAGCATCATTTTCAGGAAGCATAAAACAATTTAATTTCGACATGCTCAGACCCAGGACAAATTAGCAATGCGTCAGGATTAAAACAGAGGCTTTCGAGCTCTCGCGTCTCTCTGGTGCATTCTCTGGTGCATTCTCCTTGCATTCGTCGCGAATCGGCGTCAGAGCGAAGAAAATCGTGCTGTATCCTTTGAAATTGGTTCTCGGTGGTCTCGTGGTTGAAAGACTAGGGAATTCGGCTGTGTTGAGCTCCGTTGGCTGGCCTGCTCGCGTCTTTCCTCCGCGAATCGGTCTCCCCTTTGTTCGCCGGTATTCGGATCGTTCCTTTCTCGGTAGTTTTCGAGCATTTTTTTCGTCACGCTTTACGGCGCGCTACTTTCACGAGTACTCTCGAGACTTTGCCGTTAACTAAGTGTTCTCCGTCCACTTTTGTCTCCCCTCGTACCCGCTCCGCCATCATCCCTACCCTACCGCCCGGTCCCTTTACCCGAGGCTTTGCTTCTCGGAAGTTCCGCGACGGTTTTCATTTATCTAACCCGGCCGAGCTCGCAACAACTCCCTCCCCCTTTCTCTCTCTCTCTCTCTCTCTCTCTCTCTCTCTCTCTCTTTCTCTCTCTCTTTCTCTCTTGCTCGCATAACAGCCGCATGCAACGTTCGCGATCTCGCGGGAGAGATCTCCACCCCCCCCGCATCCAATTTACAAGCGGCACTCGAAAATTTCCCCTAATTTCGCGGAACGCGGAGTCCCTGCGATTCCGAAGGATCGGAATTCCGCGGGGTCGCAACTTCAGCGTCCTCCAACGCTCTCGTGGTGGTTTCCGGCCGTTGTCTCCGCCGCCGGGGCTATTCGTACCTCTGGAGGCTCGACTAATGCTCGACTAATTGCCAGAATGTAAATAAATATCCCCGGAACGGCCGTGTGATCCAGCTACCTCCGGGGAGTACGTCTATGAGAATATACTGCGTTTGGACATGCATCGCTGCTTCGATGCAACGACCACCGGTGTGCGACCGAGCTTTCGCTGCAAATAACCTATTCCTAGATTTTTAACCCGTCGTCTGCGCGTTCTAACAAATTGGAGAATGCCATCTTTTTTTGCTACAATAACCAATACGATTATGATAGTTGAACGAAAGCAAAAATTGACTTTCGAGCAGACTTATTGAAGCTCTGAAATTCTCGTTCAGAATATTGTTTCGTATTATAATGCAGTAATTTTGTACAAGTGCGAATATTTTCTAGAACCGTCAAGAAAATTGTTATTTTTAGGATAGTGAGATTCGGCGCCTGCGCATCTCGGAATGCAATCTCGAGGCGCGCGATTCGCAAGCTCTTCAGGCGTGGAAAGTTTCGGGGAAGCTTGTCGAGCACGCTCGAAAAACGTTTTCGAATGTTTTCGAGGTGGTACAACGATATCGACGACGAGCGTGGACCATGACGAGTGCTCGCGCGAGCGATCCTGCGAGCTGCGAACAAACGCTCGGTCGGATCCGGGAATTCCGATTATATAAACGTCCGTCCGTCGCGTCGGTTCGTCCGGCTGATTTTGGAGTCCACGCGATGCTGACCGGCTCGTTTTCTCTCTCCCGTTCTCTCTCTCGCTCTCTCTCTCTCTCTCTCGGTCTCTCTCTCTCTCTCTCTCTCTCTCTCTCTCTCTTTCTCCCATGTGTCGACTCTCTCGGAGGCTTCCGCGGATTACACGGAAAATTGCATTCGAATCCTGTTTTTAATACCCTCGTCCCCGTCGACGTTCCTGTCGATTACCTTCACCAGGATCGTCGATTGCTCTATAAATCGTCCACTATGGAAACCATCGATGCGCGTCGAGCGAATCTCCGCCCGCTTTCCAACGGATTTCGGCGCTATTCGGAGAATAGCACGGCGCGCGGTGCCCGCGACGCAACAATTCCCGTTTCGGACCCGGCGATCGCTCGCCAACCGCATTGTTCGATTCACGCGCCGATATCGAGCGGAGATTCGCTGGGAAGGAGTCGCGAATCGATCGCGTGCCTCTATCCGGACCGCTGTCCATGGATACCTTAAATATTTTCTATCTCGCGACCTGGTCATACAATAATATTGTACCGTTAAATAAACTCGTTTTAATAAAAATGCTGCCGCGCATCAAAAGTGCATGGGTTCACTTCAACAAAGCTTCTTTCACCTGAAAGCTCTTTTTCTGTGGTGCGGCTGGACTGTCCAGGCTGGGACACTTGAAAAGAACTTGTAACTCTGTTCAGGAACTTCCTAGCCCGTTTCAACACTTGCCACAGTGTTCCATGTATACCCCTAGTAGCTCATTCTTCAATGAATTTCATACTTAATCTTTCTATTCTATCGTCATATTGTGCTTCTACTTTACGAGAAAACAATTCATGGAATATTTTACGTATACAGAGTGAGTTTGCGACGATTTCAAATAACTCGTGGGTTAACAAAGTGGGACCTAAAATAAGTAAACACCGAGATCGTAACGTTACGAGACTCACCGTGTATAAGTAACGAGGGGGTGGAAACAACCCTAAGAGTTTTCGCTTGAAGCGAACGATCCATCGCGATGGCTACCGCAAGCTGAAACACTCTAGCCATTAACAGGCTTTTTGATGACTGTGCTATATCTGAAAGAGGTTCGATAATCCATTCGCTATAAGATCGTAATTGAAATCACGATTCGCTATTGAAAAATCTATTAAGAAGCCTTTAACCCTTTAATGGTCGACCATTCAACTCTCTACGGTATTAAATATATGTACTTCGACTTGCTAGATAATAATCAATTGCATTACGCGTTTCTACGTTCCGCAAGATAACGATAATTACAACCAAGAGAGGCGCGGGAGGTCCGCCGCAAAGCGCAGCAAATATTTGCACGAGAAGAGCGACACAAAACGAAGTAGCTTCTCCCTAAACAAATCCGCGAGTTCTGTGTCTCTGGAAAATGATCCAGCTCATTATCTACTCTAGCGAGCAATGTTTAACATTTCCATCGCGCCTGGCGACTCATTTGACTCCGACGGAATGCAGGGGCGGCCACAAATTAGACCGGAAGAGCCGGTGGTCCTCGTCGTCGGTTCGACTTGGAAAAAGGATCGTGACTCTGCCAGCGAGAAAACGTTAACGCTGGCGCGAGCGGTTTTCGCTGGTCGGAAACAAAGCTCCGAAAAAAAGAACCACCGCAACCACCCCGGTCGAGAGAAGTGAAAAGGTGGCGAAAGAGAGAAAGAGAGCGAAAGGATCGAGGGAACGGAAACGCTCGCCTCGTATTTCGCAGTTGGCGCGAGCTGCGCGCGACGGACGTGCCGAGAATTCCAGGCTCGCGAGAACTCGCGGTTACCCGCGTCCAACTTTTCCCCGACGCCGGGCGTCTCTCCGTCGCGCGTCGTGCCGAGGCTTTGCTTTTTTCACGGCGACCCGCCTCGTCACCCGTCGACGACCCTCTCGATCGCGTTAATGAAATTTCGCCACGTTTGGACACCCCGTTCCACCCCCAACTTTTTCCTAGATAACGATACGCGCGCAACCCTCGATACCCTAATCGACGATCTGGAAACGTTTCGGAAACAGTCGCGGAACGTTCTGAGGGTATTTAAGATACAAAATAGAAAATGTTTGCATCGATCGCAGGGCACAGGAGCTAAATAAAAATTCTATTCTTCTTTTAACCCTTTCGGTACGGAGGACCTGGCCGCGGTTATACATTCGTGGGACGAGGAAGTTTTCCGCGAGAGTGGTTGCACTGTACGACAGCGTAAGCCGCGAAAACATGTTTTGCGGCATTCATAGAAATCTCGAGCGTGATCGACACTAAACTTTTCATTCGGACCGCGACAGTCATCGGTCACTGACACGGAATTTAACGTGTTTAAAAAACATTTCTAAAATGTTTATACCGCTTTGTCGTAACCTAAACCAATCCTCGGCCGAAAACCGATTTCGACGGAATCTTATCTCGCGGATCAGACGGAAAGACAGACAAAACAGGCATGGCGCTTAACGTTTTAAAATTGTTGAGATCGCCAAGGGTTTTTGTCGATGCTCAACTGTGGGGATGGTCAATTTCGATCTAACGAAATGTTGACCTAGTCGAAATGAACAACACACCGATGTTCGGTAACAAAAAAAAGGAACAGTTTAATGAGGCAACGAATTTATCAACTACTTTACAATTGACTTTAAATGCTATATGAGGATATCGTGTTCGAACGGTTGTCGTCGATGCTCCGATGATTCTGCCGGTTCCTCTCGACCGCTGCCTCGAAGTCCCCTCGGTTCACCCCCTCTCTTCAGGGAAAACTTGATGGGGGTGACAGAGTTTGGATTATTGGCAAATAACGGGACTTCGACACAGCGCCCGAGCCGGCCTATGGTCCGCATCTGGTTGGGCTTATATCAATGGCCCCGCTGGCCGCGCTGGCCGCGAGAGCCTGACCGTCATCCGGAGACGGTACGTGGAGCCGAGAGCGGGTTGTAAAACGGACTCGAGGGTCCTAAGTTGTAAATGAAATTCCCTTACAGACAAAACTAAAATACATTGTTTGAGGGTTCGAGGGGTCGGCGCGCGTGCACCCCAGATGCGCAGAAATACCGTTGAGGCCCACGACTCAACAAAAATCATATCTATTTCTTCACAGTACATTAATTAAAGTAAATGGCATTGATATAAATAATATGTTCCAATATCACAAAATTAAAATAAATAACGAAACTAATAGTGTAACATAATAAATAATAAAACTAATAGTGTAATATAATCAACGACAAAACTAATAGTGTAACTTGGTGTGATAGTTTTCGAAACAAGGGGAAACGCACAAGCCCACATTACAGTAAAATCCGCATTACTGTCCTTTGTTTATATTCACTTCACTGTCCAGTGCCTTCTCACTCCACTGGCGGCCGACGCCGCGCCACGCCGAAGGCGGCGATGATTGATCTCGGCTCGGGTATATCGGTGTAAACACCACACATTGACTCGAATGACTTCAACTTTCTTAATTTTCATTATTTCTTTAATGAAATTTCACTATCGTATTTCTGGCATTTTTCTGATTAATATAAGACCAAACACGATATAATTCCAATTGTATTTAGTGGTTAAATCGACGATTCAAGTTTCGGTCGCAAGGAACGACAGCGTATTGGAAAGAAAGAGACTACCGAGACTTCGGCTTCTCCTTTGAATTTCATTCTTCCTTCTCTATGTTCGGCTTCTCCTTTGAATGTCATTCTATCCTTCTCTATGTTCGGCTTCACCTTTGAATTTTAATCAATCCTTCTCTGTGTTCGGAATCGCCTTTGAAGTAACAAAAATACGATCATACATGTACACACCAATCTTACTGTCCACCATAAATACGGCTGTTGGACAGTAATGCGGATTTTACTGTACATTGTTCGCACTGATACTTGGATGCCGCCAATTGGCGACGGTACTACCGAAAGGGTTAATCATCCTGCTAAGCTGAAGCTAACACATCGATATCCTTGAATATTTTTAACATGTCCGCTGCTTTAAATTGAACGCACTCGTGTCTGTTATAAATAAGACAATAAGTTCACTGCGCTGGTAACTTTTCGACGATCCAACAGGATTTAAGATCATTCACCTGGATCCAATCTGGAACATTTTTAATTTTAGAACTCGTCCGCCAATCGACGCATCGAAATCATTTACGAAATGGTTCGACAGCGGTGGATTTGATTTATTTATTATATCTAGACTAAGCTGTTTTTGATATAGCGATGATCGAGCTCTGGCGGATTCAATTTATTTCGATCTGTTTTCGATCTGCGGCTCCGAGAGCATTTTAATCGACGTTTTAAGAATAGCTTAAAAGCGCTCGGGGAATGCGGCGGATTTTGATTTATTTATTAGTTCCGTACTGGTGTCCGGTAATCGACGATCCGCGAACGTTTTTAAAAGCGTTCTGGGATCGTTTTTATAGGATTCGGGTTCATCGCGCTTCGGTGGATTGTATGCATTTATTTATTATTGTTTTTACGAGCAAGGCGGTCGCGTTTTTCTGGATATATTATGTTGTCGCAAGCTTTCTGTACCCCGTTGGCTTTATTTATACTTTTAATCTGTTTGAAAGTTTTAACTCTTGTATGCCGAACGGTTTTGAAAGGTTTATAGCACCATTTAAATTGACCATTTCTTTTATTTGTGTCTGGAGATCCTTCGAGATCCATAATACATATATTCCGGAATGAAAGGTCTTTTTTAAATATACAGTAGTTTAGATTTCCTTCGGACACCTGATGCACGCAGATTTTTGATCAAGATTGAAATTCCCTCGAATTCAATACTGTATAAAATATTTTCAAACAAGGGGACAAGAAGGAAAATATTTGGAAAATTCATACGAGGGTTCGAACCCCTCGCTTAACCCTTGGGGGATGAATTTTTAAGAGAGCTTTCTCTTAGCAAGCATGTAGGACTTGCCTTGTAGCAATTCAGTCTAGATCAAGGTTTTCTATGAACCAAGAATTCCCGCAAGATCCGACCGTGGTTAAAACTTCATAAACGGTTCGATGCATTTCCAGGTATGTCATAATAGATGTTGCCACGAGGTTAGACATATCAATCGATATAAAACTTGCAGCAGCTTCGCCGGGAGTTTGATGGGCAAGTCAATTCCGCATTAAACTGGCGCGTGCGGCGATGAAAGAGCGAAGATGGCCATCCTATGGACTCGGTATGGCTCGCTAAAACGACAGGCATAGTCGATGAAGAATGTCGGAAAGGTGACAGGGAATTCCGACGACGAATGAACCCGTCGCGTCGGTTCCAGTTAGACCGTTAAGTGTTAACTTATCATCGGAGTCGCTGTCGACTTCGCCGCGAGTTCGACGGGATAAGTAAATTCCGCAGTAAATTCGCGTGCGAGGTGCGATGAAAGGGCGAAAAGGGCCATCCGTTTCTCCGGCGTGAAGGCGTCGCGCGATCTCGTAGATGCCGTAGATGGATCCCGTAAAGTTCGACGTCGTTTGCGGGCTCGTCTGGGAAGGGTTGCGCTCAGGCAGGCAGGCAGGCAGGCAGGCAGGCACGTGCTTTCATTCTCGATGCGACGTTAACGATATCTCGTTAAGCCTTGTACTCGATCGAACGATTTTCCCGCAACGGTAAGCATTTTCTCGCCGGGCCGAATCGAGTCGGGCCGACCCGACCTGGCCACTGGGTCCACCTTCTCCACCTTTGAAAATACCTTTTCTGTTATTGCGTTTACCCGGGGCGCCGCGTCTCGAGCTGGAACTCACCTAACGATCCTCGACAGCCGTTCCCGGCCGTTTCGACGTCGTTTAAAAACCGTTTTGCCCGGCACGCTCTACTCGCCGGAGCTCATGGTAATAGCGGTTCGAAGAACGAGCCGGGCGTACGTAATCGAATATTCGATAGCTCGTTAATTGCTCACCCTCTCCGAGAACCCGTGCTCCTGTACTCTCTCCGTACCCTGTGCCCGTTGCCTCTACTCTGTCGCCTTTGTCGCCGGAGAAAACCCACTTCCCAGGATCTTCCTGGAGACACCAAGGACCGACGCTGTCCACAGTGTGTTCCACAGATCCGCCGAAAGTACCGGAATAGACTCCACCTGCCAACAACCCGAAGTAATTTGTCGATACTAATTTCCCTGCCGGATTGTTCTTCATCCCTAGCGTCGCGTCGCGTCGTCGACGAAGATTCTCAAACCCCCTGCTCCTCTCTCGAGCGAGTAATTCGGACGTCATCGATTTCCCGTCGCTGCTTCCGGTTAGCCGTCGAATCGCGACGCCGACGACGATATCGGACGAAGGAAAGAAGCGGACCCACCGTCGAATCTGACTGACGGTTTTATTACTATTAATTGTTCCCTCGGCGCGAATCCATTAGCTCTGTACAAAACAAACACTGTGACTCGAGGAAAGAAAAATTGTCCCCATCCGCGCAATCAGGTCGGGCATAAAAGATGCAATGCATTTTCTAAACCTACGGGGGTGAATCTATAGTCGTCTTTCGCGAAAGATTGATGGATCTTCCTCTTCTGCAGCAGTTGCATTTTGATCTTCATTTATTATCGGATTGTTTCATCTCAAATTGATTATACTAGGCCACCTTTGACCGTACACGAACATGACCGGCACCAACACACATATTTCTTTCAAGTAATCCAAACTGTCTTATCTCAATCATTTCAAATTACCATCCAGGTTAATTTCAGCTGTGGCATTTGCTATTCCGAATCATACCTGACCCATTAACCTTTGATTCGACCCCTGAATAGGCTTCCACAGTGAACTGTAAAAGTGCGACGCCTCGATTAATGTATCCAAGATTTATTCTCGCTGACGACATAGGGAATCAATTTTTCTTGACGCTGTTAAGAAATAGCAGTGTGCCCTAGATTTTGTAAGCGTGCATACAATTTCTCGAGGCCCTAATGATCCACTAAACTTAACCACCAGACTGCCAGTGCATTTACAATCTACACGAGGCGGCATGTTTAATGGGAAAATTATTGAATATTTCAATCCACGAGGAACACTTTCACCTTATTTTGCTATCTATGAAATTCTGTCTAAAACTAGGAATTTCCATGCATATTCATAATTTACTCGCCGTTACATCATACAGCAGCCGATCAGCTGGGAAATTAACTCTGCATAATAAAAAGTATAAACAGTATATGCGGTGTACAAATTACTTCGTTCACGAGACAGATTCCACGAAGAAAGAATTACTACGAATTAATACGTGCGCCCAGTACATTTATCTTTAACCCTCATTTAATTACATTATTTACATTATTAAAGATTGTTGTCAGCCGTGACAGTAGAAACCTTAAAAAATGCGAACAGTCTTACAAATCATCAGTTACGTAAGAATGGTCCGCTGTGCGAGGGTTAAATTGTAAGTGGAACTTCTTCGAAGCGGAAAGAGCGAAACAAGACAGATGATTGCTCGGTCCGAGGATCAGAGTAACTTCAACAGCGTCAAGTATTAGCGATTTAAGAAATTTCTATAGACGACGAGGGTAGTCCTCCGGATGTTCGAGTAAATTCGTTATTCAGCGGAAAGGTAAATGGGCGAGAGGGGTTGCGCGCTGCTTACACCGGTAACGACTCGTTTCGGCTGGAACCGATTAACTTGGTTGGAAGAAAACCTGTCGTAATTAAGGCTGCGCCGGCGGCTCTCTCGACGGCGGCACCGCTCTTTGAACTGGGTCATCGGATAATCGATATTTTCGGCCCGTCTCGCGAGGTCGAACAACGTTCGACCTTTCCGTATTCGGAAAGGTAGGATGCGAACCTCGTGCCGGAACCGCTCCGTGATCCAAGGTGCTCAGGATTCACGGCGTCCGATTCCGGCTAATTCCCGAGGTCGGTTTTTACGTCACTCTCGCGGTGTGGAGCGGGTGCTGAGCGGGTGCTGAGCGGGTGCGGAGCGGTTTCGAAGCGGATCTCGGGTATGTATAATCGTGGATCGCGTGCATGCCTGGCGGCCGCAACGCGCTCGAACTTTCCGATAACCTTTGACGAGCGAGGAATGCGACGAATCGGGGCTCGATGAATGTTTTTGGTGGCCCGTGAAACCTGTCGCGGTCCCGTGAAACGTTAAACGCGTCCCGGCGTCGCGTCGCCACGCCGCGCCGCTTCGTCGGAACGACGGAGTCGATCAATACGTCGCCGTCGATCATCCAGACCGCGAGCGCGACCGATTGAAAAAAAAACCCTCCCAGATTGCAACGGGCAAACATCCTGAACCCTCCGCCACCCCGGATATTATTATTATTTATTTACGAAGAACCGCCCAAATTTTTATATACCGTATATACAGCCACCCGGAAAATCTCCGTCGTGAACTCGTTTATCCGACCTGTGCTATGTATTAGTTTATCCGCCGGGAAAACAAAACGATATCGTTCCCATTCGCTCTCTCACGGAAACGTTAAACGGAATTCGCAATATTTAATTAGCCAATATTTGGACGCGATCTTTCGCCTCTGGTGGAGTTACAAAGTGAACTTTGACAGAGATACCCGGCTCGCTGCCGGATGCTGATTCGATTTTAATGCGTTCGAGACGCTGCGGGATGACACGGGACGAACCCTTTTAACACTCGAATGGTGACTCTGAGGCGTCGCTAAAAGTTGCTGTGCCATTATTAAATATGTCGGTGCATCTAATCACTTGCTAAACATTTAATTAATTCATATAGAAGTTAACAAATTTTCATGTTGTTTCATTTTCGAGTTAAAATAGCTTCGAGTGCAAAGGGTTAATCCTAGACCTCTTCCACGAGAAGAGCGATGGGAACATCTGAATCTTGTAATCTTTCATTCCATGTTTTAGACTTTTTGATATTGAAAACACACCGCACCCAATAATCTACTGTTATACAGTCAATTTTGAAATAGAGTCGATGCGACGCAATGATGTCTCTTAATTCCTAGTCGAAAAGGAAGCTACAAATCTGGACTAGACGAACGAGAAATGAATCGAATTGAAACTGATTGTGAGCCGAAATGAGAATACATCTGCGAAGATCGACGAGGATTGATCAGGACACGTCCTTGGGGGTGGAGAGAGGGTCCTAACGAACGCTGAGGATCCCTGACGCGTGCGTGTCGGCTCCCAGCTCTCCGGATCCAAGGATCCGATAAATCCTGCGATTACTCGTCGCGCGGAGTCTCGGACGATGGCGTCGCTCGTAAATTAGTCGCCAGGGTATCGAGGTTTGCTTCTATTCGGTCTCGAGCCGTGCCAAGAGAGGGACGTCCTAGACAGGGTGTCCAAGAAAGATGGCTGTGAATTCCACCCAAACACGGTTTACCAGGATATTTTACGGAAAGAGATTGGATGGGCGTTAAGAGGATCGACGCGATAGTTGTTGGACCGCAGGGACCCCCGCCACCCCTCTTCCTTCTTCCTTCCGCCCTTCTTTTCGGGAAGACCCCGGAAGCTGAGGACCAACGTTCGACTCGCAACATCCGGTGTGGTCCACTCACAGATTGATCCCAGGGATTCGACGGACTTACAGCTTATGCTAATTTGAACCCGTGCACGATCGGCAGGGAATAAGGTGCTGTGGGAATTTAATGAAATCGAGCGCTAATCGCCGATCCCCTTGGCACTTTCTCCTCCGACCGCAAATTAACTAGCTCTCGCACTCTTGCAGCCGTTTCTGGGCTGTCCGGATCCTAAGCATCACGGCGACATGTCGTACATGATGTAGGGCAACGGACACTGCAAGTCTACTAAATCTGTAAAACTCTTTCCACACTTTGAGGACCTCTGGAACGAGGGACGGGATTCTGAAATATACTGGACGGATAATAAAAAGTCATACAACTGAATTTTTTACTAACAGAAAACAGGACGAAATGTCATGAAACTTATTCTAAATGGTAAAAAATTGGCATCCATTTTCGCTTGAGAAAACGAAATGACTTACCGAACGGCCTAACACATTTAAAAATGAATTGATGCAACGCAATTGAAGCGATTCACGTTTAACCTCTTCTCCTCCATCGAATAAAAATTGTGAGATGCAAGTCGAGCATCCACGTTTACTATAAAAATTCATGAATACCCCGGCGAATGGTCTTGAACATCGCCGATGACAAAATTGCGAGGGTTTTCAGTCCAAGGACCGGCGATTAAAACCAGCAGTGTTGTGATCGTTCTAAAAACCAACGGAGTACTTTGATACATCCCAGACATCCCGTCAGCGAACATAGTTAACATTTTATCCGCCTTATCTCGGTCCCAACTCTTGGTTGCAATCGTGGAGCTCCAGCGAGCCCTTTCATCCTTCGGCGTCCTAGCCGGCAAAGTTGCGTTCCCATTCGGTGTTGACGCTTTGTCGTGTCGCAATTCCGCGACGAGATCGTTCCACGGGATCACTTTCTGGAATCAGAGCTGGGTCCGCTTTCCCTTGGATCGTTCTGCAAAGAGGAACGGAACCGTCGTAACCGATTTCGGGAATACGTTGGCGGGTATCGGTAAATCGGATGGTTAAAGTCGGCTGGCGCGGCTTCTAATTGCCGTCGTCCATCTTGTTCCTCTTTGGAAGAGGAAAGACGGCGATCGTGCATCTTCCGGTTCCGTCCGTTTCCCGGCGGAGTCGGATAAATAAATTTCCACGACGCGTCCTCGAAGGATCGCGTGAATTCCACACGATGGAAGGACGACCGAGGGATCAAGGGAGGAATTGCGGGTGTTCGCAGGGTTCGTGGCGGAAAGAGAGGGTGGGAATAGAGGAGGAGAAGGCTGTAGATCGATCGGGAGTCCGCGGTGCATCGAGATGGACCTTGATATTGCCGTTTATTTTATGCCAAGGCTGCCGAGCAGCCCGCGCGCTCCTGCAGGGACATTGCGCGAAGTCACGAATGCCGTAATTGAAAATCAATATTTGCGCTCGCTTAGCCCCCGCGAGTTCGTTCGTTCGGCCACAGTGAATACGGACCGCGAGACCGCTCCTTTAGCCCGATCGAAATCTCTCGGGCCCTGCTGCTCTCGCGAAATATTTAGCCTCGACGAATCCAAGAGGGAGACAGGGAGATACAGAGAGAGAGACAGAGAGAGAGAGAGAGGGAAAGAGAAGAAGGGTTTCCGTGTCGGTTTGCTATCCGCACGGAAATTCCGTCTTGCCAGTCGCCTCTCGTCGCGTGAATATTTTCGTGTAAACGGACTGCGAATGAAAATTCAATGGCCAGATAGACGCTCCTGTTGTCGGCCATGGCGAGCTGCTACTGCAACTACTGGATGCTGTGCTGTTGTATACCAACGTCATTTAGTGTCCGAGTTGGACAGTGGTACTCGGCCTCGCATTCTCCACGCTGCTGAAACGTCTCGCAATCTTTCGCAGAACCAATCATTTTACCATTACTTGTACAACGTGTTTCAAAATTATATGTCGCGACCGCGTGATTCTGCACAATTCTGAACAATGGATTATAGTTGGCGAATCTTTAAAGTCGTTTTTCAAGAGAACGGTTGAATCTATACGATTCGATAAAAAACAATTTTGACGTTGGGAATCAACGCCGATGTCAATTTCGCGGTCCATTTTCGCAACAGATCTCCACCGATCCAGAGCTGACATATAACTTTGACACACCCTGTAGACTGAAGTCCAGCTGCATCACACTAGAACAGAGTTCGTTGCATTTACTGCCAACTCGGTTGATCGGTGCTCAATTTCAAATAAATCTCTTTAGTAGCCAGACTTAATACCGCCGGATGACAAAAATTGAATTAAAACAGAGGAATGTATTGCGCAATAAAGGAACTAGTTAGCGGAAGACAGGAATGGCGTACACCGTGGAAGAGGGGAATCGACGATTACTCATTACAGGCGTCCGTTCGTGAAACTAGCCGCCTCTGCAACGCTTCGCGTCGCGCGTAATCTTTCCGGAGGCCCGTTTTATCCTCTCTTCGCCGCGAAATTGCGTCACCCATCTTCCTCGGTGTTTGCCCCGCGGATTTGTCGCGCTCTCGGCCCTGTTATCCCGCGGGAACGCGCTACATAAATAGACGGTGTTAATATTGCATTTCGTTGCAACGGCACAAGTTGGCCCCCGGTTTATTAATTCACTCCGCGATCGATGCCGGCATTAAAAGTTGCAAGAACGGCCATCCATTCTGCAGAACAAGTGCCGATGCAATGGGCGGATAATGTTCCCCGAACTTCGCGAATTTTCTCTACAGGTTTTGGAATCCTACTCCTCCGTTGATGATAATTAACTAGCGAACGAAGAATTTTCAAGATGAAGTTCTGCATCAAATCAAAAGTTCATTTTGTTGGTCAGACTTTCAGGACCAGGCTCCTCTTTTTTTGTAGACCGTCGTTCGAGCAACATCTTCGAATTGTACAATTCATTTTGATGCGATGAAAAATGCTCTGCGATATAGGAAACCTTACTGATTAATACGAGAGCGGGATCAACTCGATCGGACGAGTACTTTACGAGATATACATTCATACGCGCAAAGCATTGCATTTGCGAAATGAAATTGAGCGAATAATGTCTATTTTTTGTACTTCCGAAACAAATTGGAAGTGTACAAAGTGATGAGTTAAACTTCCCCTAAAATCGACCGCACTACATCCTCCATCATTCCCAATAAAATCCCGGCACGGGTTCGGCGTGGAATCACCTGCGGAACATTTCTCGGGGAAAAATTCAGCCGGTCGGTGGTCGGGATCGCGGCGATCGAGTCGCGGTTGGTTTCGATCGATCGCGGAGCTGTCAGGTGTGTTCGGCCGGGCCGATAGAGCGAGGCTGCTTAACATTTTATAATTCCGGATGCGGCGAGAAACGGAAGAAATTACCGAGGGGGGCGGTGAACGATCGCAGAAGCCTGGGAGCCCACGATCCGCGCGTATCTCGCACTAGTGAAACTTTTAAGGGTATCGATGATTCTCGTCTACCCTGTTACTTCCCCCGAGAGAGATATGGAAGAAGCCCGAAACTCTACGGAATCTCTCTCGACTACGCTGAAATAAATGGCCTCCGATCGGGCGACCAGAGCGCAAGAAAAAAATTGTTCGAACTCATGGCCAACCGAATCGGTCTGCGAGACAGATAGATAGAGTAATGGAGATTTACGTTCACCGGAGACAGACGGACAGAGAGACGAGGGGCCCTCCGGTAGAACGGGGAAGATAACGCGAAGACGAGAACCTCTGGACAAAGGGAGACAAAGACGGGGAACATCTCTCTCCCCGCTACCCCTTCCCACCCCCGGGGGAAGTTAATTAAAGGGGTGGCGACACGGCCCGCGACCGGAATATCGATCAACTCGAAATTCAATTTCAAATTTTCAATTCAATTTCGATCGAAACGGAGGATTTATTAGGTCGTCGCTTTCACGATCTCGGGCTACGCGATTATAATAATTTTAATAAAGCTGCCCTCCGTGGACCGGCGCGCGATGGCGGATGGTTGGTAAACGAGCCGGGAATACCGAGATTCCGCGTCGCTCGGATATCTGCGGGACAATATTAGAGCGACAAAGAGGACGCCCTATTTATTAGAAATTGACCGTCATCTTCGCCTTCTTATCCACTTGGTCTTAAACGATTTTAAACCACCGAACAGATAAAGAACTTTTCATTTTTCAAAAAGTCCTGCGGGAACGAATTTATTCGCGGCTGTATAATAGCGTCGGGAATTTTTCTGGTCCGAGGACTCGGGCGGCTTCATTCTTTGAATTCCGTTAAAAAAATCAATAAACTTTATCCGAGTGGATAAACACTTTTGTGGGTCACTGTATAACAACGAACTAGTATTCATGATATGGGAATAAAAATGTATGAATAAAAATACTGACGGCGGTATGCTGGAACGGCGTCTGAAAGGATCCTTCACTGATTGCAGATTCAGATACGTTGCAGGAAGCTTTGAATTTAGCGTTGAATTAACACGGTTATTTAAAAGGCGAATGGGGGAGGGGAGAGGACTGCCCTAACTCTGAAAGTAGTTTAAAAATCGTCTTCCGAATAATCCCAAAAGGAAGGGACTGGAGCGGAGGAACGGTGATTTATGGCTTCATGAATAAAATTGATACTGCTCTTGAAAAATTCATTAAGAAATCTTTTGCTCGGATCTACTGATTTTCGGAAACTCCGCTCTGTAATTTAGAATAAAGATTTCGTACAAATTGCGTTTCTCTATTTACCGAAACAAATCCTTGTGTACGAGTCCCGAATAAAATTAACATCGAGAAGCACTAAACGACCACCGGTAAAAAATAAAATACACGACTTTCGTGTAGCCAGGATGAAGATCGTCTGAGCGAAATATAAAATGCCGTGTTTTCGCGTATCGCCAGACAAAATATGTCGAATTGTATGCATAATCCTCGACTGGCTCGTCGATGTCGGACTAGACATCGATCCCTAGGATGGCTCGCGACGATCCTGCTCAGCCGAACGGGGTAAAACTGGCGGCGATACATATTCAAAGGGTAGTTCGGGCCGGCGCGGTGCGGGCCGGGCCGGTTCGGGACTGGTCTGGCACGCGGCATTAGCATCGATCGCCTTCCGGGACTGTGTCCGCGTCTGCCGACCGTTTATTCGGTCTAGAATTTCCCTCGTAACGAGCTAAGGGGTGCTCTCGTCGGACGAGCCTCGCCTCCTATTGTCCCGTGGCACGAACGACCGTTAATTAATTCTTTTCCGACCGCTGGAAGACGCGGTGAACCGGTAAACCAACGGAACACCAGCTCCCGGAATAGATCCTGCAGGGAAACGTCCGACGATCGATCTTCCCTGCTCATCTCTTTCGACCTGCACGAATAAAATCGACTCGATTCTTCTGCCTAGTAATTAGCAGACTGTGCGTTTCACACAAAAAAACGAGCTCCTCGAACACTGAACCGTAAAGGCGTCCGCAAGAATGCTTAACACTCGCGTGTTCTGCTGAAATTGCTGCTTCGAAGATCCTGGGATTCTACGGCAACCATTTTTGTTTCTCTCTTGAAATCGATCAAACGTGTTTCATCTTCTGATACATACAAAAATATAATCGAATGTTTGACGATGTCCAATGAAATTAAACGAGCGAATTCTCGCTGGGGCTGCCAGGAGGGGAGAAAGGTGATGGAAGAGCAGGCGACTGTAATGAAATACGATTTATTTACTAAATATGCGAAATATATACATTAGGCCATACACACAAGTACGCGATCGTTTCCGATGAGCGTTCGGCTGTCGACGAGCGAACGACAGAGTTTATTTTTTGTTGTTTTCTGTCGTCCCGTCTCGTCACTCTGGAAATCGACGTCCCGGAGAAGAGTCGTGGCCCGACTCCAGAAACACGGCCCACCGGTCGTTGTCTATGCTACGGAAAGCGCGATTAGTATCGCATCGGCTCGACCTCTCGGATCTTCTCTCTTTCTTTCGTTCTCTTTTTCTCTTCAATTCGATAAGGTACGCAGATACGGCAGGTATACGCGTGTCTCAGGTATATACATGTATACAGACTTGCTCGCACACATACATACAGTTTGCATCGGCGCGCGAGAAACGCACGCGACACGATGCGTTTCCGTGCGGAGCGGCGCGGCGGAAGGAAGTCGCGAGGAAGGTGGATACGATCGATTCGGCGATTTTTC
Source organism: Lasioglossum figueresi (assembly GCA_028455805.1). Lineage (NCBI taxonomy): Eukaryota > Metazoa > Arthropoda > Insecta > Hymenoptera > Halictidae > Lasioglossum > Lasioglossum figueresi. Next base: position 14,454,704 of record CM052196.1, read on the forward strand.
AATGGGTCCAGACGCTCGTCCGCGATGCGACACTTTGGGAATTTATTTCGAGAAAACGATCGGAACTGCTCAGCTGAAATTTAGCAGGTGTATTTTTGGATGTTTGAAGTCACCGCATAATTTTTTTAGAGAACATCCTGTTAAACGTTATGGGAGTTATTAACGGTTATGCACGATCATGTCGCGACAGAGCTGTCCAAGTAACTCTCGATCGAGTGCATTGATATCGTCTGTTTTTGTCGTCTAAATAAAATAAACGATGTTTTGTTCGTCTCGGACGTGGCCATCGTTGGACATATGTTGAACAATCGACAAAAACAATTCATACATTTACATATACACATACACAAGGAGTTCGTATCGACAAATTTTCTCTGTCGCTGACACGAACAAAACCAGATCTCGTTTATTTTATTTAGTCCACTATAATTGAAATGTGAAATCGGTAAAAACCAATTAGTCAATTTTTTTCAAACAATTATCGATAGATCGACCTTTAAAAATTCACGCTATTGCTACGGATATGTATAAATGTACCTGGAAAATTTTATCTCGATAGATCGAATTGTTTTCTCAGAATTAATTCACGAATGTCCCAGGGAAAACGGCTCCAACTCCGAACGCCGATTTGATCGGTGACTTCGGTTCGTCCGTCAGTCCGTCGGTCGTTGAACGGTCTTTCGGTGGTGGCGACTACGAGCTACGAGAGTGGCGGCGCGAGAAAGTGCAGCACGTCGTTTTTTTCGGAAGTACGATTACGGGACAGTGGAAGCTTCGAAGCCGTAAACGGGTACACGTAACGTTGCGTGTGCTACGCGGGTGCGCGTCATTGCGAGAAACACGGCGGGATATGCGGCGGGACATCGAGACACTTCGCTCGGGAATGTTGTCGCGACTACGGTGCTGCCTCGGTAATTGTCGCTCTCGTCCCCACGGCCTGCTTAAACCACTTAACCTCCCATTTTCGTCGTACAAAACGTACCTCCGTTGTTGCATTTAAATGTCACTACCTTCTTCTAAATCCAAACAAAATTTTACCTTTCTGCCTCTTACAGACAGAGTTGTGCTAATTCAAATATATTTTAATTGAATTACGCAATTTAATTACATTGTGTTTCTATTATATAGTAATTCAACTACGTCGTAACCGAATTACATAATTCAAACCTTTGAATTCATTCAATTACTAATTATTGCATTCAGATGTGTAATTAAAATACAATATAATTAAAATACAGCTCTCAAAATTACAGCCCAGAATTTGGAAGAAGTGCGATATATTTCTATGTTTTTCTTTCATATACTTGTTCGCTGTCTATGCGACTTATTTTCTATTCCTCGTCCACGTAATTCGTAATTAATGTAATAGAATTACATAATATTTTATAATTGTATTTCAATTGCAATTACGAATTAAATTGTAATTTAATTAAATGAAGATCCGAATTATAAATTACAACATGACTGAATTACAATGTAATTCAATTACTTTGTAATTATAATTCCTGGAGTAATTCAATTGTAATTCTGCACAACTCTGCCCGCAGAGAATGTTTACAACTACCACCATCATGAAAACTGTCTGAACCTCTCAACAAATCCGACCGGCGACAACTATCGAGGCAAGACCGTAGTCCGTGAACCTAGTCACACAATTCTGGGCCTCGGGGCGAGCGGTCCGTGTCTTGACCAGGCCCAGAATGCTTCGGCAAATCAATCGAATCTCGCGTATCTTCGTGTCGCATGAAACGGATTCGTGTATGGGTCCTGTGGGCCCTGGTGTCGTCTGTAGGCTCGTCGTAGGGGTTTCTCCTCTGGTTCCTGCGACGTTCGACGTTCATCGCGAGGGTCCTCTCTCTTTCTATCTCTTGTATCTCAACGGTAGAACCTCGTGGACCCGATCGAAAAGGTGCTCCGGTTCCGTTGTTGTGGGCGAGGTAGGCCGCGAGACACGACGGTCTCGAATCGACGATCCGATCCGCTGTCCCGCCGTTCGAGTCTCTAAACCGGCGGTAACAGCCGTAGCAGCAGTGCACTCGCCATCGTCAGGCACATGCAGGAGGTTGCAATACTCGCGTGACCCTCCACTGCAACAATCAACAGTATACTTAACACGTACGGCCCTGGACTTATCGCTCCACTCGGCCACCGGGCAAACCGGGCTTTTGTAAACCGAGCTTTCGGGATCGGCGACGACCCCCCTTTCGACTGTATTGTTACTCGAGTGTAAACTCAGTCGCTCCTACTCTGTTTTAGCAGACGCGTAGAAATTATTTTCTTCTGAGGCGATTTTTCTGATTCGGTTGGGAAATTATTAAACTTACATTCGATACGGTCATTAACTTTCTCCCTGTGTACTGCTATTCTAACGTTGATCTTGTACAGAGCTGTCATTTGAACCCCTTTTTTTAATTTCCACGATTTATTATTACTTTTCCCCTAAACCATGCACAGTGTATACAGCTTTAATAATATCCAAAAATACAAAAAATAACTTAAAGGAAATTAACCGCACGCTATTAACACTTAATGTCTAATCGCAATCCTAAAATTACACCTGGTGCCATTCTCTTTCACAATAAATCCCAATATCTTAAGTGACACGGTGAGCTACCTTTTTTCTCTTTTAGCTTCCCAACCATCGATATAAAATCTGTCCCGTGTATAATATTCGTTCGCCCGTCGCACGAAACCTAACCTTAGTTACACCCGATATCTATATTCGCCTATTTCCCCATACATCGCCGCTATATGGGAAATATGCACGCTCCTAACGTCAACTAACTAACCCTTACTCTCTAGGGGTTGTGGTTGTCATTGGACCCCCTATTTGAGGGATTTTATTGATTTTAAAAGATAAGTATACGATACTTTAAAAATTTGAAGTATATCACGGATAGCATCTCTAGAAAATCTTTGCAAATTTTCCATTTGTGGTTTTATAAACCACTAGGAACAGGTTTCCGGTAAATAAAGTGTAAAGAACGTAATTGAACCAGTGATTTGACGATCCAGGACGTTGCGCACAGATGAAAATGATTGTGCATCAGGATCAAAGGTCCGTCTGGCTTGTAGAAGGGGAGGTTTCGGAACAGGCTCGCGTACGGTCCGAGCGAGGGTGGAATGAGATCGTCGTTCTCGCGACAATTTGAAGCTTTTCCAGGGTACACATCGAGGAGGAAAGTTCGCGGCTCGTCGCGCCGATAACTTTGCTCTTCGGTCGACGGGGAGCGACGTTCATCCTCGATTCGTACCGCTAGTCGGCCGTGAAAGCGATGTCGGCGTCGCGACGCTCTCCCGCGCGACAGATTCGACGACGAAAGAGGTTGCGAACGTCGATAAGCCGAGATGGGGACGAGGGGGTGCCCGATGGAAAGTTTCTACGTATAGAGGATTCGTTGGAGGGTCTTTCGGGACGATCGAAAAGCCGGAGGACTCGAAACTGGAACGGCGTCCCGATCGGGAAAACTGACATTTAGAAAAATCAATTTTCTCTCGTACATGCACAAACGAATAATCTCTACGATGACCCTCGAGCTGCAGTCGATCACATTATCATTCTAAAACGTGAAAGCTAGACGTAATGTCGAATCTCTTGCAGTCTAACTCAGTCTTTTTCTGCTAAAGAGATTTTTGAAAAGATTACAATTGATCGGAACGAAAATGTAATATTCCTTTTGAGTTCTGTCTTTGAACATAGAGCAAACTTTTAGCTACAAGCGCCATCAATTAAAAATCGTTATTCGAGCTCCATCTAGAGCGAGTCTCGACGAAGAACCGCATTGTCCTGAAAAGCGTAAAAACTGAACAGGAGTATCTCATTTTTATCAGCCACAGTATAGCCACCGCTGGGACGGAATATTTCGAGAAAATGTTTCAATCCGGATTTCACTTTGATACGTTCGGGTTTCGAAGTTCCAACGAGACGTCTCTAAATTTCAGGATAGGGAGCACGGTGAGGTAAGTCGCAAGCAGGAACGATTCCAGCTAACGAGAAAATCGAGGATCGTTAAGAGTAATTTCGTCCAGACGTTCGACACAGTCTTTCCACCCCCTTCCATCGCCTAGTTTCTGAATCGTGGCGCGATTCGGGGTGGTCGCTTTCGATCGAGCGAAAAGCTCGGAGTAGGTTCTCTTGGAAGAAACGCGACTTTCTTGTGGGACGAGATCGATCGCGTCGTTTCGAGCGCCGATTTTCTCTCGACCGGTTGGCGCACACAGAGTTGCGTGCACACCAACCCTTTCTCACTCCTCTCTCTCTCTCTCTCTCTCCCTCTCTCTCTCTCGCTCTCGCTCTCGCTCTCGCTCTCTCTCTCTCTCTCTCTCTCTCTCTCTCTCTCTCTCCTCTCTCTCTCTCTGGTCGGTTTGGCCCAGCCGTGGCCAAACAATGGCGTCGTTACGCGCGAATCCGGTGGACCGTTTCCACTAGCCGGTGCTCGCGAGATTCGTACGACGTGCCGCGGCATACCTAACTAAATAAACGCGGTTCGATCGCGTGAACGCGTGGAAACAGCCCCAAGGTTTCGCAAAAGTACACTCCCGAGCGTTTGGAAGAGTTTCCGGGCGGGCCGCGAGCTTCCGAGGCGGGTACGCGCGGATTTCACTCGGCAAATATCCCACACAACCCCTGAAAATGGGGGTGGCTCTGTTTGCAAAAGATTTTCTCTCGTCGAAATAAAACAAAAAGACAGCCGTGACTTCGGAGAAGGGCGTCAGTAATGTATTCGTTAGGGTTTGCGGTGCCCCCTAAGCTTGGTGGAACCGCTGAAATTTTAATGGGTAGAAATTCTGGACCACCCCACTCCGACTCCTCCCCATGGGTTCCTCGACGTGTTTTTAAAACATTTACATTCGGAGAGAGAAATAGAAGAGAGAAGAAGATTGTCTTGGCTCGGGGGATAATGTCTTGTTGCATTTGCGGGGGAGTTTGTACATTTGAAGGTACGTCGACATTGGGGCAACGTCAAGCAACTTTTTAACGTCTTCTTTTTTCTAAACATACTTTAAGCTTTATTGGGATTTTAAAGGTTGTTCTACAGCGTTCTTCGTTCTTCTCATAATAGGGGAGTTCGTAAGTTATTTACGTTAAGGAGGAGAAAGAAAAATACCACCTCATTTTCTACAGAGGCAACATAACTCGTTCGTAAGAGTTTTTGATATTCCCTAAGCTTCTGTAGTGCGTTCATCATGGGATGTTGCTGTTGGTAGGAATTCTATACTGTTCCAGGAACTTTCCTCTTGGGGTTCGCAATGTTTCTGTAAATTTTCCGGCACACTAAAAATTCAAAAAAGTCAAGGTCTTCTGGAAAAGCATCGTGACGTTTCTGGAATTATTCTCTGTATTTTTCGGAGCTTTTGAGATGGGACTACCGTCGCCGTTCTAATTTATAAAAATCATATAACGCCTCCAGCCCCTGGAGGTCAGAAATATTTTCGAAAAATTTTCTCCCACGATGCAAGAGCGCTTTTAAAAAATCTCTGTTCCAGAAAAAGAAAACAGAAAAGCCGTTCTGACATTTCTGAAACAATATTCGGTGCTTCCGAAGTGGACCCACGATGAAAATTTCAATTTTAAAAAACCGCACGGTACTCGCAACCTTCTCCAATTATGTAGTATCGTAAATTCATAGCGACCGTCCCCGAGCCTGGACCTATGCTTTGGAATTTATGACCACTTCCAGGGCACGTATTTTTAGGGACCGAGCGTGAGGCCTGCGTGGGCCATAAAGAGTTTGGACCGTCGGGGAAGTCCGAAGGTCCCAGGGAAAATCCGAAGGTCCCGGGGAAAACCCGAAGATCCCTGGGAAAGCTGAAGGAGACGGAAGGGCTCATCGGAAAGTGCCGATGGGCGAGAAGACTAGAGTTGTTTTCCGCGTCGAGCCGAGCGGTACTAGTTGTAACGAGTTGGAGCTGTGCTCACACATTTACCACGTGTATTTATTAATCTTATTAAACTGTTTTATTTCCCTATCTCGAATTTCAATTAATCCCCACAATTATATAGAAGAACTTTTAAAACTTCTCTGCTGCAGAAAACAAAAAATGAAAAAACTAGGAAAGACTCGATAAAAATAAAAATCGTGCGCTACTCCCGAACCCTCTTCAGCGGATTCCGGAGCCCTTTTGAAAAATCTCCGGCCGAGAAAAAGAATAAGGGGTCTGACCTCGTCGTCGATTCGCAGGGAGGCAGACGAAGAGGGGTCGTCTCGAGGAAACGAATGGAGCGGGTTGGTAGAGAAAGGGAACGAAGTGGTCGGGAAATGTAACCGAGAAGTAAATTATTGTTTTAATTTCGATGGATCGCGGTGGCCGGGAATGGTGGGGTCTCGGGTGTGCGGAAAAGAGTCCGCGCGCGGCGGAGACTTGAAATGCGGAAAGGAGACGGCCTTTGGCGGTGGAGGTGTATAGGTTTCCCCTGGTTCTCCACGGACAACGACGAACGGCGAACAGCGAACGGCGATCGTAAAGCATTCTTAATTCGTCGGAGCTCGCGGGGGCGATGCTTAATTTCCTGCGAAAGTGAGTCGTCGCGTTCTCCCGCTCGTTCCGCGGCTCTTTCGCTCCGGGAATAACGAGGTAATCGTTTCTCGTGCCGTCAAGCTCGCGTTAATTAACGCCTCCGTCGTTTTGCCGCGTTTTACCCGCCTAGCTCGCCTAGCAACTCTCCTGGACGAGTAGAAGGCCGCGTGGAGCGAATGGAATAAAAAAAAAGGGGAGAAGAGGAAAGGGAATAAAAACTGGGGTAGAGATGGAAAACGGATGGCGCGCAATCGCGCCAAGGCTTACCGAATACCTCCGTGGTGCGTGTCTCGGCGAACGGTGTGTCCGACCTCGTATCCAATTCCACGGTCGCCTCGCATCTTCGGGAGAAACGGATAGAGAGACGCATTAGTCATTGAACGAGGCTGGATGGTAACACGGTTTTCAGATGGTGATAATTGGTGATGGTCGATGGGTTGGTTGGTTCGTGCGTATTATCGGGAGAGATGGTATTACCTGACGTTTATTTTGGCGGAGATGTGGGCCGACTGCAACCGGAGCCGTAGGCTGGAGATCACCGCGAACAGGCCGTGCTGTTCGTACATCGTTTCCGAGTCCGGCGACACCTGAAACGAACGAGGACCAGCGACGGAACACCGTGGCTCTTCAACTATTTCTTTTTCTCATTCATTCGTTTAACGTCGCATCAACTCCTACGGTCAATTCGTTATTCAATTCAATCAATTTATTAAGGTGGATTCCGAACCACCTCGGACACCGCAGTCTTAGATATCACATGGAATCTTTCTCCGATGAGAAGACAGCATTGGAAATATTTCCAGAGTATCTGTAGTAGCGAGCTCTATCCGCTGAGCCACTGCGCGCCCACTGTTCGACTTTGCCGACTGTACTTCTGATGTTCATCGGATTCGAAAACGATCAAGCCTCCGAGTTGAAATCTCTGAGTAACGCTAATACAGCGTCGGACAGTTAATTCGTCTGGATCGTTAGATCGCGGAAGACGATCGCTGCCTCGGGCAGAGCCGCGGATAAAAGGTTAAACGGTCGGCTCAGCCGATGAAACTTGCCGGCGACTTTCTTGCCCGGAGCGGACCGAAACGAGTTTCGGATTATCGTGGTCGTGTATGAAGATTGCCCGGCGCCATTTCCGCCGTGCGTCTCGAATTGCCGCGCGATTTCTCTCTTCGGCGACGCGTTCGCGACGAGATGTGACGACGACGATACCGCGGGAGCATGATTGCACCTGAACGATCGGGAGCAGCGTGATGCGGATACGCTCGACGACGGCCGAGAGTGCCGCTCCCGCAGAACGAACGATCCCAATCGCTTGTTCCGCTTCCCATTTCGATTGGGTATTAAGCTATGCGTGCACGCTGAACCTGCCTCGAGCCGATAGCTCTGCTTTCATCCAGCTCTGCCTCGAGTGTCTTTTACGATACGAGAGCCTGCCACGCGAGCCAACCGTGGCATCTGGATCAGCTACTGCTACTGCTGCTGCTGCTGCTACACCATTCAGGTTTATTATGCTACATTCCCGCGGATAGGGAAGAACCGCGATGGAGTCGTTTCTAAAGAGATTACGGGATGAAAATTGACTGATACTGCGGTCGAATCGGCTTCCTCTTACGCGGAGCACACTTACAGGCGTTCGAAGCTCTTTCGAAAGGATCTCTTCCCGATTCAAATGTATGGGGATCCACGTATAAACGGGCACCGGGTTAATAATATTTTTAATCGGATTTTTAGTACCGGTACTTCGGGATTCGTTGATCTTCCCGATCGGTAAAGTGACGATTTAATTTAATAGCCGGAGAACCAGAACGGATTCTGAAACGATAGGTGTTCGTCCGAGTTCGTATGGAGACACTAACGCGGAATGAACTGCTTACACATGTATGTGGATGGCAACGCATTTGGATTTTTGGACGGAGCTGCTCGATGCTCAAAGCCGCTCGATGGCCAAAGCCGCTCGATGCTCAAAGCCGCTCGAAACTGCTTAATGCCGTTCGATGTCAGTCTATAATGAATAGAAGCCGCCTAAGAACGTTTTCGATTGTTTAATCGTTTTGCTGGGTAGAAAGTAATACACCGATGCTGTTCAATTCGTTGCGTCAAATCGCAGCTGCCCATTTTTGTTGCAAAACGCGTCAAATCCGCGGTCCAATGATTTTTTTTGCAAACGATTTAGATTTGCATAACCTCGGGAGATTAATCGACAGTGCGGCAATTCTTCGAGCCTTCTTGGCTCCATGTGCTCACCGCTCAAAGCCGCTTAGAGCCGCTTAACGCAGTTCGATGTTCCTCTACATTCATTATTCATCTAACCTCGCACACGATCGAAAACTCTAATATGAGCCAACCGAGCACATCGAACATCGGTAACACGTATCTCGAAACATTCTCAACTCGAGCAGCTTGCCGCTTAAAGCCTGTTAAAGCCGCTTAAAGCCGCTCGATGCTCGATCCAGATGACTCCAGTACAATCCGTTTACGGAAAAGAAACTCGTAGCATGCTCTATCATACTTCAAGCAAATCGCGGGTTGTAGCCGGGTGAGGGCTCGTTGATTGTCGGCGTGCGTGCATAGCTCTACGCTGTCTCTGCATCATTCTGTACATTATGACTCGTGCATACCGGTGAGCATACTTCTTCAGGGAACGTAATGGACAAATCAGGAATTGTTTGAAGTGAACTGAAATGAAGAACGCACGGTCACCGTATGCACGCTGCACATAGAGAGGCAACAATCGATTCGGTGGAAGCGGAAGAGAGGCAGTCGAGTGTGGCAGTGGCGAAGTCGAAGGGCTTCGGCAGCTCGCGCGAAACTAGCAGACTAATTGAAAGAGAGTCGAAGATTAGCGGGCACTGGAAGGTGTCTAGAACGGAACGGATCTCTGTCATTGTCGTTGGTCTCTGGAGGCGCGCAGACAGTCGAGAGAGAGAGATAGAGTAAGGTTAAAAAGAGATCGCGTCGGCGGCCGTCGCGACCCAGCGCAGGCGAATCTTTCGTAGACTCGTGACGAGGAACGTTTTCGAAACAATATTGCTCGCGTTAAGTGCCGCGCTAAACTCGCTCAACTCCTAATGGACATCGTCGAGAAGGTTGGCAAGTTTTCCACCGAAGGTAGCGAGCGTAACGCGTGGCTATAGGGGGTGGGGAAAAGCAGCGCAGATGGGAGGGGGGGAGGGTGGAGGTGGCGGAGGAGGACGCGGAACGGATAAGAGGAAACTTTTGCGAGCCGGCGGGCTCGATTCGCTGCGAAGCCCTAAAGGAGCTTCGTCGTTCATCGGCGCAGTCTTTAAGACCGTGCACGCTCGCGCGTCCGTCCCGGTGTCTGCGAGTTCCCGTCGCATCAACTGCCTCCACTTTGCGGATTATATTTAAAATACCCGGCTAAGTCGAACAGAACGGAAGAATCGAAACGCTGCCGCGGCCGCGGCCGCGTCGTGTCGAGTCGTGTCGAGTTGATTCGAGGAAGCTCCTCGCGGCCGAGCTTCTTCGACAGAAAATTGGATTCCTGTCGTCCCCCTCTCGCGACGTCGGGTAATTAACAATTAACCGAATTGTACGAGTTTCGTTGCTCGAACGGCGCTTTCCTACTCCCTCCGTCACTCTTCTCTCTATCCACGACGTTCGTTCTTTCTTCGAATAATGCAAACTCGAACAGGCGCGTCTCGCGACGATGGCAGAGGCGGACGCGCTTACGCGCTCTACCCGCGCCGCGGGTTTCGGTGCCGTTCGTTAATTGGCGCTTTGGCTCATCAAGCATCGCGTCGCCGTTGCCGCTGTCGCCCACTCTGTCGTCGCAGCCGTCGACGACGACGACGACGACGACGACGACGACGTCTCCTCCCTTGCTTCGGTTAACGATCCTTTCTATCCTGCCATTTACCGGTTCCCACTCACACTCTCTTACACTCTCTCTCTCTCTCTCTCTCTCTCTCTCTCTCTCTCTCTCTCTTCGCCGTCTAGTCAGAGCAATTCCCACTCACACCACTCCCACGGCCGACGAAACCTGCGACGATCGCTTAACCCTTTCGGCGCTATGTTCTTCTAATTGGGAGCGGAAATTTCTTTTATCTGCAGCCCGACTCGCTGATGAATGGTCCTAACTAACTGTTAGTGGGTTGCTATTTCATTTCTCTGTACACTCGCAAAGACGTGGGACGAGATAAACGAAATCGTAGCTACAGCCTGGCATATTTACGCCTGGATCCATGCGGACCCATAATTTAACTGGCACTGTCCAACCGGTCCGCTGTTAATTCGATGCGCCTGGTTAATTCAGTGCAACGAGAAGATTCAGTTTGAACGAACCACGTTTACAAGTGCGTTTTAAAGAATTAACAACGACGTAGATTGCAGTCCCTTAACGTTGGCGCCGAGGAGATCTGACGGTGTGAAAATTTCAGCCCCTCTGTATTTTCAATCTAACTTCTTAACACTCATTACTCGGCTGCAAAGTTTATGCGTTTACAGAATTTCTGATCTTCCGAAGCTCGCCGGGGCAAAATGTTTAAAGAACTGCTGCAGGATTTTTATCTGCTCATCGGAGCATTATCAACGGACTGCGGAAGTTTATGCGGACGTGCAAAAAAGGTTTAAAGGAATTGATGCTGAGCGAAATTTAATTCCCTACTCGAATGACTTCGGGACGTTCCGAATGTATTTTATTAATTTCTTATCATTCTGGAAGGTTGTTAACGCTTGGAGATCCTCGCTGTAGTTACGAAACCCCTAACGGGCTGACGAAAATTGTGTTCTGGTCTCTTGAAAGCTTCGCGAATCGTGGAAAGGGGTTACTGAATAATAAACCTTTTGATCAAAATCTATAAGCCTACTAATCGTCTCCGTATTCGCAACTAATCCTTTGCACTCGGAGCAAATTTCATGGGTATGAAATCGATGTAATAGCTCACGCAATCCTGAAATATTTAGTAATTGATTAGCTACACCGACATATTTAATAATGCAAACAATATTTTGAGTAATGTTACAGCAATTTTTTCTGTCGCCTCAGAGTCATCACTGGAGTGCTAAGAGTTGAAATGGTATCACAGCGCCGAGAGGGTTCGCACAGAAACCGGCAACGATGTGTTCGCAGGAAATGATATCGCGACATCGCGAACAGCGGATAGAGGGACGCGTGTCAGGTTGGTTTTTCGGCTCACCTGTTCCCCATTGATGAACCACGTGAGGTTCGCGGCGGGATGAGACTTGCCGCTGGTGCAATTCAGGTCGAGGACGTCGCCGGTAGCGTAAATCTCCTCCACGCCTGTTATCGTCGGGCCATCTTGCGGAAGAACTGCAACGCAAGAGACGTTTACGCGCGATCGCTTTTAGTTTCGGTTCCCTCGGCGCGTATCCGAGCAGGCTTTTTAATAAACGGCTCCTCTCGGAACGCGATTTACGGGAACAGAAAGCGCCGGGATAGGAGAGGGACAGAGAGCGTCTCCCTCGTTAACGACACACCAGTCTGCTGGGAAACGCTTTCCGCGACTCTGTCTCGCTTCGAACTCGACACCTCGCGCGATTAAACGTCCCCTCTTAGCCGATTCGGATTATGCTCCACCTCGCGAGATTATTCGCTGTTATCTAGTCACCATAGTGCACTCCGAACGAGTATATCGTCCTGATTCACTGCTCGCTTTCTTCGATCATGCTCTGCTCTAATTTGGCACGCTCTTATCTGCAGAACAGTGCGCTAGTGTCCATTCAATGACGTGTGGAACGGATGTCTCTATTTGTCGATTTATGCATCTTTCACGAACATTGCGATGACCAGCGATTCTGTCACTGCGCTTAATCCTCGTTTCACGAACTGAATCTGTCCCTCGGTGTCAAATTAACACACTGGTAAAAGATTTCGATGTATTTTTACTCAAATTGAGGAGGACTTATTTCAGGAAAACTGTGTCAAATTGTCGCGAGGGACGGACGAGGATACACATTGAATACGTTATAATTAGCTGATCTTTACGCGGCATGAAAATTGTCGGCATCAATCGCGCGACACAGTAAATGCACGTATAACTTTTCAACGGCTGTAAATTGGGCTAACTCGTTTTCGTCAAGAATGCATTAGATCGTCGAATGAAATATGTACACCGTAATTCGCACGGGCTTGTTACTATTCATGGGGTACCGTGACAATTTGCTTTGAAAAAATAATTCGCGGCCGGAATAATTTGGGGGTCGTGCAGCAGCGGAAGGAGCGATAACGAAAACGGAAGAGGTGTATGGCTATAACGTAAAGAACGGCGCGAAAAGCAGCGTAAAAGTCGGCGTAAAACAAAGAATGCGAAGAAATAAATAGCAGACGAAGTAATCACAAATTAAAGATTAAAAGTGCGGCCAGAGTAAACCGGCATAAAGTGGAACGAAAGTAGAAACGCGAGAGACGGCGCGGGAGGGTGCATGAGGGTAACAACCGGTGTTATTAAACCGAACTCGGTAGAATGTGACAGAATTAGACGAAGGTAGACTTTATGGCGCTTTAAACAGGCATTAAACGAGCGTTAAGTAAGCATTAAACACGAAGTATATTACCGGGGTAAAGTATAATCGTGAAGCACGGGGCGCGAAGAATGTTTTAGCGTGCGCGATCGAACCGTAAACGAAATTATTATCGATATACCGATGCACTTTTGATTCCCGAACCCCCATACCCCGTGGAACGGCACCTCTGATTTCTAGCGGCCGTTTCCATCCGCGATTTCGATACACTGCGACGGCTCTCCTCGTGCGAATCAAAATTTTTACCAATTTATGCTCATTGCTGCCGCACGGATTTTATGGCTAGTCGGATTTTATATATTTATAGCGAAATTGGCTTCGCGCTATGCGAAACAGTAAAAATAGAAACATTACTGTAAAACATCGCGTTTTATGATACAGGATTTGCTGAAATTATTGCGCGAAAAAAATCGAATTCTATTCAAATCGTCGAACAGCGTTTTCCTCTCGACAGGAAATTTTTATGTGGCATAAAGAACCGCAAGCTATTCAGGGCAACAATAGTATCGCATTACACTCGACTTTTCAATCCTATTAGGAAACAGAACATCAATTTCCGTTTAACTCCTGTTTCGTGAAACCGGCGCAGGAAACGTTTACCTGCCATAAAAGATCTGCAGACTACGTATGGAGAGTTTTATTTGGTCAAAAGGTGTGTGGAAGAAATTTGTTAAAGCTTTGACGGGGGTAGTACTTTGCGGGATTTGACCGTAGAAATGCGTATAAATCCGGCCGACTGAGATTTTCAGCTGTTTTTGCGAGAGAAAATTTCGAACGGGGCTTTTTCGTTACCGGGAATCTAGGAGACCGAAACTGGAGAGATCGAAAGGAGCTATAGCTCGCAGGGAACCGGACACCGTGCACCCCTTTTTCTCCTCACGGGAATAATGCCGAGATTCTTCGCGTTCCCGGACTGTCGTTTAATCCGGAGCTTTCGGTTCCCGACGTCGCGATCTCGATAAAAGCTCGTTCTCTCGCGAAGCCTTCGAAGCTGTCGTGATGCTTCGTTTAGAATATTCAACGAAGCCATTCGCGACTGCGATTGGATTGATCCTTCCGAGTCGCTCGCTCGCTCGCACCAGCAAGCGCGAGAGCACGCGAGCACGCGAACACGTGGATACGTAGCACGATTTACAATGGAACGCGGAGACCTTTCTTCGTCTCCAGTGCCCCCTTTCTTTCCAGCTTTTCTCTCTTTGCCTCTCGGAGTCCAAGCAAATTGCAATTCTCCAGCCATAGTCGTTCAGCATATAGTCCTTTATTAACCCTTGGATCTTCTTATCATCAGATCTTTAACCCTTCCGCACGGTCTCGGTCGATTCGATTTAACAGCAGATCCGTGATTTTAATTGCAACTCTTCTTGCTGAGATCTAGATCCGTTTCAAATGTTAATCGTAGTCCAATTACATTTTTCAGCTTCCCAGCTTCTGATTTAACTTACGGAGCTTAGACATTTTTTAAATTGTTAGACTGTACATGTCGCTCAATGCGATTTCTATAACTCATTCTAGATTGAAATTGTTTTCATTATTGAAGAAGGTATTAGGATGAATCCTCAGCAGCGAATCCGAGATGAGATTAATATTAGAACAGTACTAAATGATTGACCATAGAGAATGCGGTTTATTTTATAAAGTGATTGAATCCTTCGTGAGAAATACGAAAATTTGAAAAGCCTATTTCTATTTCCACAAACTGCTCGAAATAGCCAATATTCGTAGAGCTAAACATCATGCTCGATTTTCGAACGTGATGGATTGGCACAACAGCCGAGTTTAACGTTAACTCGCTATTTAGAGTCGCGCGACACTAATTACTTGAAATTGTACACGATAAATCTCCTCGATAGATCACCCGATTCGATTGGTTCGCTCAATTATTTTAATCGGGCTGCTAACGGGGTCAATAAAGTTCACTCATCTATTCATGTATCCTAACAATTACCATGCTAATTTAAATACACTTCGCGTGGCCCGTCTTACTCTAATTGCATCCGCTTGCTATTTTTATTCTGTTGTGTCTAATTGATTTGATTTGTATTTCGGCGACGGAAATACATTTCACGATTTGCAAAATTAATCCTTATCCGTACGTCATTTTCCTTAATTAATTTCCCCTTGCGTGTCAGCTTGGGTCAATGCGAAAATCAATAGATGTTGGAGAATGGCCTGGACTCTTTGACAGATCGCGATTAAGACGAAGAGCGGATGAGGATTGAATAAAGCGAACTCCGACGAAAAATAAAGAATGTTGCAAGGGAAAGAAAATTAAATTTTCTCGAAACTAAGTCTGCAATCACTGTTGGACGGTTCTTAAAAAATGCTAATCCGATCCCGGGTAAATAATACATTACAGTAAGATCGCTCGCATCGCTCGCAGATAAATCGTCGCTCGAGTCGTTCTCGTTTCAAAGGCCTTAAACCACGTCGAATTAGAGCGATCCAGGATTAAAGAAAACGAGCTCCAATCAGAACCGACACAGTTTCCGCGAGCTCGGAGCCATTATCCGAGTGTGAAACCGGCCGGTGGTTCGTTCTTCCGTTTCCGAGGGCGGAAAATCATAGCGCGCGACTTGTTGCGGAGCGTGGCTGATTCCGCGCAGAGGAAAAAGACGTGGGGGTTGTGTTCGAAGGTGGGAACGCGGCCGCGGAAGGATGAAAGGAAGGATAGGGAAAGAAGGACAAGAGGAGGCGAAAGGGAAGAAGAAAAGTAGGGGGCGAGAGTGGTCGGGAGGCGAGCGATGCCCCCGGGTTATTTGCAACGTACAAAATTTTCCACGAGCTCGGTAAAGTAACGGTAATGGCGGGTACCTGGTGGGTTATCGATCGTGCATAGCTCGAGGAACGCGGCCAGACTACGAGAAAAGAAAGACAGAGAATTTCGTCGCTTTCGATGAGCAGACGCCGCCGCCGCCGCCGCCGCCGATGCTCGGCTCTCCGTTTCGCGACGCCACGGGACAACCGTCGTTTCCGCTCGGTCCCAGCAGCGTCGCGACGCTTTTGCAAACTTGTCTTCAAACACTGACATCGATGCCGGTACATCGATACGGAGTGTTATCGGTAATTCGATGTAACATCGCTAAAATGCCCTTGCTGTTTGCTCATACTTCATTGATCGGCGACAGAAAATGTAGAGCAGCCGAATTTGGAACGGTGCCTATACTGATTTACAATTCATAGTCGGTTTGTACCGCCAATAAAGCTAATTATGCTTCTTCTGTGGGGTATACATGCAGTGACTCGTTTAATTAAAGTTTAAAGTTACGTCGGGAACTTCTTTGAAAAGTCGAACCAACCGAGTCATTTTTAATGTTCGATTAGTTTATAAGCTTTGAATTCGTGTGACATTTATCGACGCGCGGTCGATGGTAATTTTTGGCAGAATTTATCCGGAGGCCCGAGGCAGTGAAACGGTTAACAATGTTATCGATGCATCGTCAAGTACTCTGGTAAATTATCGATATCTTGTCGATTATTAATAGCGAGCGCCTTCAAGTCCGAACGCCTTCGCTCGTCAATTTTCCGCATGCCGTATCCGCTCGCAAATTTCCTGCAGCCGTCTCACACCCCCCTTACCGTCGCGTCGCGGTTCGTGTTACGGTTGAGGACTTACGAGGCCGTAACGTTTATCGCGCGTTTCGGCTCGTCTTTACGCGACGCTAAAATTTGACGCGACCTGATCGAACTGTCTCCTCTTTCTTTCTCTCTCTTTCTCTATGTTTTGCATTTTGACTCTCGTCGCGGCTCCCTTTTCAATCGAAATTCAGCCGGAATAAAGGACCTATAGTCCAACGCGACTACCCACGTCGTTGTTCATATATTCGTTTATTTGTTTAATTAATTCTTGGCTCTTTTGTCCCGATGGATTGACTCGCCAATGCGCTGGCCGTAAACGGGAAGCATTTCGCGAATATCTCTATGGTACGGATTCTTGGATTTTTATTGAAACCAAACCCGAATTGTTAATCGATATGGAAGCCTGATGTATATCGATGCTGCCGCCCCCAGAAATAGTGAACACCAAACCCATCAAGCATTAACAGACTATATAATTAGTTACACTGAAGCAGGGCGCATAGTTTTGAAATCTAATACGATGCGAAATATAAGAGCTAGAGAAATCGATTAGTCGCTACTCTAATTCGGGGTTAAAATTGTTAGGAAGAGTTAGTTCCGAGCACGACCACAAGCGCGCAATGGCTTTTATATACACGGATTAGCCTGTATTATCCGTTTAATTGAAGTTACGAACCGTACAGAGAGCAACCATGTACAATTTCGAGTAATGAGTAGCATCGCGCGGTCCTAGACTCTATATTAATGATAAATTCCTTGGTTACTCTGAGACCGTGGTATTTGACCATTGTAGATTCTGCAGACATGCGTGGCAACCAATATTTTTCATGGGACAGACGTTTGGGAACAGTGGAAGCTTTTATCCCGGTTGCCATTGACGGAGCGCTCGCTGTCGTAAGATGGCGGAGATAGAAACACGCGCGCGCGGCGCTACAGAGGGAACGCAGTATAAATGTCGATAATTGCAATTAACTTGAAAATCACATAGTACCGACGTAGGTGCACGACAATTTGCTTTTTCCAGGCTACTAAAAATCTTTATCACCCAGTAATGGTATCCTGGGGTCTTTCGTGAGCTCGGCACAATTTTCTGAGCTCTGTTTTCCGTGTTGGCAACATAATTGTAAAAGTGAAATTTCTTCGACTACTTTTTAAAATAGTGTATAACACAGAAGACGGTACCTCGCTGACTGTAAACCGAGCAACACGCACATATAATAAACAACTTTTATAAAAAGGCCTGGGAAATAAAAATTGATCGATAAGATGAAATGCGTTAACGATTGAGAGCGAAGTTCTGGGTCGATTCGGGCCGATCAGTGCACAAGGGTTAACCAAACCCGTGTTTCCCATTAACAATCGCAACCTGGGGGTTTCTTGGTGTCGGAAGTCGAGCGATCGGGTTTGGGGATCGCGTCGAGACTCGTAAACGAAGGAGGCTTTGCTCAAATTACGGCAGTTCGATGGCCACGATCAAAGGATCATTAATTAGCAGGACAGGACAGGACGGGACGGAATGGGATGGACTAGAGAAGGAGACGTTACAGGGGTTTCGGGACGCAAAGAGGAGGAGGTTGGGGAATCAGCATTCCCTCACCTACGACTTCCATGTTGGCCTCAGCGCTGACCGAGTTGAAGTTAGGCGCCTCCGCGCTCACCTCGCACTTGTATCGTCCTCTGGTGTGCAGGCTCGCGTTCAGCAGCCGGACTTGCTGGTGGTTTGAACTGCGTTTCTGAAACAGAATTGACCGATCAATTCCCGAAAAACTAATTGCCCCCGATCCCGTCCACCCACGAACAATTCCGCCAAACAACACCGCTTTGTCTTTCAATGCAGGTCGCGGAGCCGAGAGGTTGTTACACCGATTGCTGACTTAAAACGGGATCGTCTGAAGCTTTTCTATTTTAAAAATCGGGCAAACTCTAAATGGTTCCAAACTTGCAATTTTCATACTTATCGCGTGTAATACAAGAACGATATTTTTAGTCGATTATAATTCAAGACAGATTTTCGACAGGCAAGTAAATTTAGAAAGAAAGTAGTTCATGGAAATGAGAATCTGCAGAGGCCCGCGGTCTAATTATTATAGATCGACTGTTTTAGTAATCCTAGTTAATGGATCGCGCAGATTTTAGAGTGATTTAATAGTAAAAATGTCGGGTTTTTTTGCAGTGTACCTATCCGGTTCGGAATAATAGACGAAAATACATAGATTGGTCCATGAATTTCAAATCTTTTCTGGCACAGAGAGTCTCCCTAGCCTTCGCTATCTATATTACAAAAATTTCCGCGTGCAGTCGAGTGACACTTTCAATTCACTACATTAAAAACCAATTGAATAAAACAAATAAAATATTTCCCCGCTTCCGCGATCCATGTCAAACAATCCCGTCCCCAATCCACTAAAAGAGACTGAAGCACCTGAAATACCAACGAGTTGAGGAGTTATCAACAGCGTACTCAAACGAAACACCATCGCGAACTGGTGAAATCTAGCTAACCAAAACCGCGATGGTTCCAAAACGGAGAATATTAAACGGATTCGTCGGTGAACAGGTTAATCGAGCCGCGACCGGCATTTAAGCGAAGGAAATGGTTGCGGAACTGTAGGACACAACGAAAGGGTCGTCGGGATCGTAGAAGTCGATGCTCGCTGGGAACGGAGGCCGAGAAAATTGGCTCTGCGATCGTAAAACTGTCCAGTTAGCTCCGTCTAGGTTTCGGCTCTTACACTCTGTTGTCTGTAGGAACCGGTGATTCCGTGTTCGGTTCGCGAATCTCGCGAGAGAAAGACGCGGACGCCGCGGGTCGGCGCGATAAACCGCTAAGTACACGAATATTGGAGCATTCCGCGTCGCGATAAACATAAAGTCCAACTACCGGCCGCTCGTTTCGGTCGCATCGAACGCGCGTTTCCGCTCGCGGTTACGTCGCTCGTCGGCCGGACGTAAAACGGAAAAGGGAGAACTGCGGGCGCGGAACAGGAACAGGAACGTTGCTGCTGCCGTGTTCCGTTGCAGTTGCCGTTCCACTTGCAGTTCCAGTTGCAGTTTCCGTGTTCGATTCGGACCGGACTAGCAGGCGGCGGCGGCGCATCTTGAGCTTCGCTCGCACACACGTGACGTTTTATTCTATCTGTCTCACAGTTCTTACACACAAAGAATCAAGATGATCTTCATTGTTGTTCGAGAGAAGACTTTTTGGAATTTTTTCACACGTTCGTTTCAAACTTGCGTTTCACCGAGAGAATTTTTCTAATTGACTTTTCGCCGGCCTTTCGGGCCGAATACCGCAGCGACCGAAAGATAGGTGAGGGACAGGTGCACAAAGAAGGGAAAGAGAGGGAGACCGGGGGGTGGGGGGAAGAAAGAGCATAAAATTGCCGATACCTTTCGACAGCGGTGGGATGCGCGTTGTGCTCCCGCGACTCTGCGACGGGGTCGATTTTATCGTCCCGAATAAATGTTTGACGAATCGAGAGGATGCGAGAGACGAGCTCTCTCGCCCGTCTGCAGTCCGCCGAAGGAGATGGGAGGAGCGGAACGAGACGGTAATGGGAGAGAAAGATAGCGATACAGAGAAGGAGAGAAACACCGTCTCGATGAGATACAGTCAGAGCACCGTCTCATCCCGTGGATCGATCTGACGGATCGCGCGCGACTCCCAAACCGAAAGTCCGAAGGAAACCGAGGGAGAGCGAGAGGAAGAGAGAGAGGAGGATCGCGAAACTCGACCATCTCTTCCAGATAGGAATAGATAGAGGAACGCTCTATTCGAAAACGGGTGGTGACGGGGGGGGGGGGGGGGACCGGGACACGACGGTTTCGCCGGGGAACAGAAACGGTGTACGTCCGTTTCCGATTCACGTTTTGGAAGGCACGAAAGTTCCGTTTTCCTCGGCGCGCTCGTTAATATCGGCCGACGCGTAACGAGCATTACGTGAGCCGAATCGGCTCATCCCTTTGCCCGGTTCTCGAGATCGAGGAGAGCACGGCTATTAATCTGGCTCGGTCCAATGGCTCTCCGATATCGACAAAGAAATTTCTCCGTGGACAAAAGCGAGCGTGTCTTTTCACCCTCTCCGGCGCAGCGAGCGCGCGAGCGGTTACTGGTTCCCGCTCTCTCCCTCTCTCGCTTTCTGTGTCTCATTCTCTCTTGTTCTCTCTGGGATACGCTCTCGTGACACTTATTGGAGTAGCAGGAATTAAGTGGATTTAGCGGGCAGAGTCGTATATTTCTACCTAGCCGGTTCTCGACTTTTAATCTTCTCTCTTGTTCGCCCCTTTTGCTCCGTTACGTAACGCCACTTAATTTTCCTATATAAAAATTTTTGATGCCATCCTTCCCGATTGCATGCTTTCGATTATTTAGCAATACGTCAAGAGCTAACGTCAAGATTCACAGAAACGCGTCACAGCAAGATTTCCGTATTTTCTTCTATCCACGTAGAATTGATTTAAAAAATCATCCCGGTATTAGGCAACTTTCCTGTGTCTCGATTTGTCTCGCGCTTTTCCTCTGTCTCTAGCTGTCTCGATGTCTGTCTCCGTATCTCCGGGCCGTCGCTTCGCGGAAACGGTTCGCACACGCTGATTTATTTATCCGACGACCACGGGGGAATCTCCGTCGGAGCGAAAAGTCGGGAAAGCTATGATTATCCGTCAAACAGAGCGCGGAATCGTCGCGCGATCCAAAGAGGGAAAGAGAGACTGCGCCGGCGTTTTCACCGGACGGAGATCATCCCCCTCGATCTTCCTCGGGAGGGTTAATTCCCCTCTTCCGCTTGGTGGCGAGCTGAAAAAAACTGCGGAATCGACCGTTGTCGTTATCCACTCGAACGGACTCGACGGAAGAGTTCGCCGGCGAAGACTAAACCTCGAACTTTCCTGCCGGACTTGAGCTGACTTGTGCGAGAGGAGAGTTCGCTTCCGGTCGGACTCGCGGCCAAATTCTTTTACGGAACTTTTCCGGAACGGTTGTTGCCCGAGATCCGTCCGCAGAACGGCTCATTTCGAATTCGAAAACTGCGAAAATACACCCCTCGCGTCTTCGACGAAAATGTGAGAAATAATTTTAACAAGTCAAGAAGAATATATGTTACGGATTTCGAGCAGTCCCATGTTGTATAATACTTTTTTCAGATCTGCCAATCCATCCTTGTGACTAGTGTACAAATTGGCAGGAGAAAATCTGGACAATTTCGTACGAACAAAATGGCGAAACCTCGTGCACAACAACGAACGAATCGTCTGGACACAGAAGTTAACGCGGCGTTGAGTGGAAAAGATTAATTTAATCCCGCATCGGGGGTCGTGTTCGCGGAAGAGGAACTGTTTCGCAATTGGAACTATCGCGCGATGCTTACCGAAACTCGGAAAGAATTCCCGCGAGAGGAAGAGGGTGAGAGAGAGGAAGACAGAGAGCCACGCCTCTCGTTTCTCGAAGAGCGTTCATCGGAACGTGGACGGCCGACGTCGCGGAGAACGCAAACTTCTTTGATCAGCAAATCGATTTACGTTCGCCGAGCAAAGTTACGGGAAAACAAGGGAACGAACGGACGGAGGGCGAAGTGGAGGAGGAGGGTGTGTCGGTGGGTCCGCGGAGATACGCGCGAACGAACGCTCGAAATGTTGGCGGAATCGCATTACCCGGCGAAATAACGGGGTAATTTCGTTGAACGGAGGCGAGCGTCCGACGACGTCGTCCGTCGATCCCCGCCGCTCCGTTTCCGCCACGAAGAATGCCCTATGCACTCACGTGTGTGCGAGAAATATCCTGGACGTACCGAACATCCTGTGTTACGGTCGGACGTGAGTCGACAACGGTGGTCGTCGATCGAACGCGAATCGTTCGAGTTGCCGTCGACATTTTCTGTTCAATCTATTAAGAACGTTAAATACGAAAAGAAATTTTGATGTCTTCGGCTTCTTGCATTCGATACCGAGGAATTAAAGATGGTCTTATCGACAAAGGGTCAACATATGTTGAAGAAGATTCCCCATAAGTGTCGTGTAAAAGATCACCCGGCAAGCGTCTTCGCGGATGTATTCGAGTGCGAAATCCAATCAAATAATTGCGAAGCGATCGTGTCTGCTTCGTGTCTGCTTCGTGTCTGTGCTCATTCGATCAACGAACCTCGGTGCTCCGAATGATCTGCAAAGCCTACAACAGCGTAGAAGTCGGTTGAGCACAGCTTCCGACAACAGTGGATCATAGAGAAAATCTTTCACGAGGATTCAGTTTGATTCCGCAGATTAGCTGGCACATTTAAGCTGGTCAAACGGCGCAGAATTTTAAGGGTAGCGAGTCGTGAAGAAAGATACTAGTCTCGAGAGAAAGAAACTGGAACGAAAGGAACGAAATATTCGCGGGGCAAAAGTGAAAAGAGTCGCGCGCACAGAGAACTAAATGGATTATCAGCGTCGCGATTCCATCTATTGCGGGTCTTCCCTCTCTCGCCGGCTTTCTCTCTTTTTCTCATCCCCTTCTGTTTCTCTCTACTCTCTCTTTCTCAGCGAGAGCAGGGGCGACGTTGAAGCGACAAAGCCGGGGGCGAACCGACACCGGATACTGAATTTCCGCGGAGAGATCGCGAACGGTCGCCTCCGCTCCGTCTTTCCTTATTAACTCGGTAAACGAGTAATCTCGTTGCTTCGGAAGCGAACGCTGCGCCAGGATTCTCAGCGTTGTTCGCAGCGATTCCGTTCGCGTCGCGAGACGATCCGTCCGATTTTCGTCTCCTTAACGGCTCCCAAGATACGATCCTACGTCGAGGATACGATCCTACATCGTCGGCTCGAATTCTACGGTGTCTCGTTCGCTCGAAGAACAAAGAATCGCTAACCCGTGTACAGAGGTTTTCGTGAGAGCTCTGGGAATCGGCGCGGTGGACCGCGTTCTGCAACTCGCTGCACCAAGTTGCACCGAGAGCAGCCTGTGCATCTTGCCAAAGTAAGCTTTCGCCACGTTCCGGCAGCCTCGCTGGCAACTACGGCAATAAATCGATATAAGCGCGTAAGCCTCTTACCCGCCTAATAACGTGATATTCCGTCTACGAAGAATAATTTTGAGCGACACCGCCCGCACCACGAGAAAAACTGCGATTCGAATTCGCTCGACCGCGACCAACCCTGGTTCCTACATCTATTTCTCAGCAGGACCGACAACTTACTATTCTACATAGTTGTTGTAAACTCTGGCGTGAATGATTGGTGCGCAGACGCGAAACAAGAAAAAAGATGTACAAAATTGGAGTGAACAAATGGACAGAATGATTATACAGAGTTTCTGGTTGATCACTGCCAGCACGATGTGCAAAATAGCTTGCACAATGAGTAACGTGTCCACAAGCATGATCGAGAGAGTGTGGTTTTTATATATCCATAATCCAGTAGTTTGCCACCGGATCTTATCTATTCAAAAATGAGTGGATACAATTAAAAACAGTAGAAACATTTCATTTTTATTTAATTGTAACTTCCTATCGATCGTACTTGTTAATAAAATTGTTAATGCCTTCGGCACAAGGGTTCAAATCACTAAAAAAATTCCGACGTTTCGATCTACATTCAGATCATCTTGAAGGGTTACTAGAATTGCGTCTGTGAAATTTTTTTAATAAAATAAGAATATTTTGAAATGTAAGAATACATAACAGGGAAAAATGCTGGTAATAAAACTACTCACTAGCTTCGCGATGAACATGAATAAATTCGACGCGAAACTGTAATGCTTGTCGAGTGCATTTCATTTTTATGTTTGAAAGTAAGAACAATCCCGACCGCAAGGCAGCGAAATGGGAAACGAGTGCGAGAGTCGGTCAGCGAGACGCTTTGGAATTTGTCGATTGGCGTGCGCGCACGGTCAAAAGATAACCTGGTTAACGGGTTAAGAGGACTCCTCGGATGTCGTCGCGACGACCCTCGACGCGACGAATACGCTGCTCGCACAGAGACGGGTAGACACAGAAACCAGGGGGATCGGGTCGAGGATAGGGCAGAGAGGGTAGTAGGATCCTCTCCTCGTCCCGGCAGGAACCACGCCGACGTGTATTCGCGAGGGTAATTGCGCGCGCGTTTCCAGGGCTCCTCGTAATGCACAAAGAAGTCTGTATGCGAGGCGGATATTAAAGTTGGATGCGAGGTAAAAGAACCGAGTAACCGCGCTCTACGCCCGCCCGCGCGCACTCTCCTCTCAGTCTCTCTCTTTCTTATCAGCGGCTCGCGAGTGAAATTTCTCTCGATTTCCTCGAGTTTCGTAAGACACTTGAAAAGCGCGAGTACCTCCGCCCGTTCCCCGCCGATCGATTGCTTTCTTTCTCGCAGCCGCTCGTTCGGTCGGCCGATTAACCCCCTGCCGTTTCATCTCGGTTTGTAGAACCGAAAGCTACGGTGTCATCTCTCTCGATGCTCTGTACGCGTACCGGTAGAAAGTGAAATCATCAATCCCCCGGTCTATGATTTAATTTCGATCTTTTCGACCGGGAGCTACCGAGTCGTATCTCTCGATGCTCTGCGTACGGAGCGGTAGAAAGCGAAATCATTTATTTGTATACTCGGATTTTATGCATTTATGAGAGAAACGAGCTGGCACAATTTAAAGGATTAAATTATTTTGCATAAAGATCTTGAACGAACATTTTCTAACGATCCGCAGAGCGATATGAACTGGACTTTCCCAAGGCCAATTTTGCCGTGGAAGGGTTCTCGGGGACAGCTTTAATCGGTGGTGTTATAAAACAGTTGTTAGCAGTTGTTAACAGCAATTTTCGGAGAGAGGGTGAAGGCCAGCGGCTGGGAGAGGAGAAGAGGACGGTCGATGTTCGCGCGGAACGCGGCATTGCGGAGATCAGATACCATGCTAGGAACAAGGCCGCGACGCCGGTTGCGGGACACAAGAGAGCTTTCGACTCACGTCAACTTTAATGCCCTCGACGGTATAGCTGTGCTTCGTGGGTTCTCCTCTAGGCACGTATCTGTAGAATTCCTCGTGATCCTTGTACCAGGTGATGGAGTAAAGCTTGTCCGTTCCCAGCTCGTATCTGGAACAAGAGAACAAACGGTACGACCGCTTATTATTACACCTGCGATACCTCCTTGCGGTCGGTGTGTCTGCAGCCCGCGTTTCCAAACACCCGACCGCGACTAGTCTTTTAACACTCGGATGCCCGACGATTCTCACGATTCTCGCAGAATCACAAATTACGATACAAACGCGTATCAGGTTCGTTGTTCTCTCGAGATTCTTTAATTTCTGCTAAAGTTCTAATATTAATTCCTGGTTGTATTTCAACGTGATATCGTTCGTACACTTTTGCACTGACCTAATAGATTCTGCGGGTAACAATACACAGCTTCAATTGGTTCAGTCTGATTTTTCCGAGCGTATTTTCGAAGCTATTTTATCTGGTTCCATTGATCTTCTCATCAATTAGACAGGCTTCAATTTAAATTGATCGTCGACAGTCATGTAGATGGATGCTGGCATTGAAGTGCTGGGTTAAAACGGACCCCGGCCATCCGAGTGTTAAACGCGATATTTTTCAGCTTTTTCAAACCGTCGATCGCGAAATTAGAGAAGAAACCGATTCTCCGGACTGTGTTTGACGTACAGAACATATGGGTGACACTGATTTTTCATCAACTTCAACTCAACTTAATTAGATTAATTTAACTTTGTGGAAATTTCTGGAGTTGGTACGTCACTCAGCGCGTTGATAGCGTCCACTATATTGATTAAAGCGTGAAGAACATTCCCGGTTGTCTAATACACTGCTCTACAACGAACGGATTCGATCGCAGTCAATGGATTTACTACCAGAGGAGAGGAGCTCGCGAAAAAAGGAACGACATCAAAGTTCGCCAGTAGATGAAAAGAGGACAGCAAACGAATTCCATTAAACAATACAGCTTTCGTCTGGCACATTTTCTTTTATCCTCGATCCCAGGAATAATATTCTACCATTCTGTTCCCGCAAGAAAACTGCAGTGGTCCCCTTTCAATTTAAACGTTCGTCAATTCCTCGTTCCGCGGAACAAAAGAGTGCATCAAACATCAATGAGAAAGACATTAAACGTTCGTTAATCCTTTCGTTCATTGGTGAATTTATTCAGAGGACAATTAATAAGAACTGTCGCGAATCTAGGCTAATGTAGGCTTCGCGTAAGAGGAACCGTCAACAGCCCTTCAGTATTTACACCGTATACGAAAGAATGCTTTCGCACATGAATGGCTACAATCTCGACAAGCACAAGGAACACGCACTGCACTTTCGGATCGTAAAGAAGTCGAACGCGACGCACGCCGGTGAACTCACTCGTCTAAAATGAAGAAATCGAACGGCAGCTCGATAGTCCGGGGTCAAAACAGACCCAGTTACGACGGTTTGAAGATTAACGAGGCGTGGCGTTAGCGCGCCAGCAAATTCGAGAAGTCGACAGCGAGAAGTTTCCGCGAGGTTGGATCGTACCCGATATCGTGTTCCGTCGGCGCGGCGGAAACGAGAAGAAAATTTAATTGGTAGAAAACGCGTTCTCGCAGCGTGACTAGCAGTTCGAGTGGTTTGTTATCCAAACGATCGTCGCGTCGTCGTCGTCGCTGTGGAAAGCAGTGAAACGTCGAGGCTGCAGAGAGTTCGCGCGCGAGCGCGAGATCGTTTCCCGTCGTCTCTCAAAATCGACGACTACAACTACAACGTCGACGACGACGACGACGACGACGACGTTGGCGACGTTTCGAAGGCACGTTGGCGTTTCTCGCGCTCCCGCCGCCCGTTTCTCCGAATTACCCGACGAATTTTCCGTCGGCCGAGTTTCGTCGGCTCGCATTAACGAGATCGTTTCGGCGTGCACGGTCGAAGCTATTACCAGACAGAGGGATAAGCAGAAGGGAGCGGGCGAGTGCGGGGAGCCGATGAAAATCCGAGGAGCTCAACGTTGCATCGTTTGCACCGCTTGCATCGCTTGCACCGTTACACGATGCACGATCCGCGATGCGTCGCAACGCACGTTTACCGGTGTCGAGCGAGACAGGTACGAGCCCCCGACGATCTCGTTGTATAATCGTAACGCGAGCCTATCTGTGCTCGTTTAATTACTTTACGAATATTAATTGTCGCTCACGGATTAGTGGGGCCGCGGTCTCGTTTCGCGTGGAACGAACTAGCCTGTTGCGCACCTCGATTCCATCCAGAACTCCGATCGGAGTTAGTAATCGAGTTAGTAATCGCCGATTAACCGACCTGCAGCTCTCGATCCGATTTCGTTACAGCATCAGAATCGAGCGTGTTGACGTTCTCTCTCTCTCTCTCTCTCTTTCTCCCTCTTCGCTTCCTCCCATTCCATGTCGTCGCTTTTCCGCTGAATTCCGGATCGGGGGGAAAAAAATAACAGAGGGAAAAAAAGCTATCGCGGCACACGGTCTGAATCGCAAATCCTCGGGGACGCTTTCGCTTCGAGTTTTTCTAAGAACGAGATCAACGGAGATAGAACTCGATTAGCAAATTGATGGAACTCCGATCTGAACACCCTAACCCATCCCTCCTCCTCGTTCGTTTAGTTACCCGCTTCGTTCGTTCCTGCCGTCGTCGTAAAGCTTGGATCGCGGATGTTGATCAATTACCGTAATTGTACGTAGTTTCCTTCATTGGGAGGTTGTTGTCACGCGACAGAGGCTAGTCTATCTTTCTCTCTCTCGTTCTCTTTCGGACGCGACCGTTCGTGCAGACCAGCGCAAGCAATCACGTTAAAGCGCATACCGACGAGAACCCGCACGCTCATCGCGCGATTCCCAACGGCCACGTCGCGAGGCGCCGCGACGGCTCGTTTAGACGCTCGATCGCTTTTTAACTCGCGGACATGACTCCTCCGATTCGCTTTGCGCGCGTCCGGATTCACGCGATTCTGATACGAACGTCAGTCCTTCCGAAAGAAGGCACTCGTGATCCGTGTTGGCTCCGCGATCTACCGAGAATTGAGGATCTACAGGTCCTACAGTGAACTATCAAGGGTTTGATCCTTCAACTGTCCCCAGTGTTCTGTGCTCCTCGACACTTTGAGTACCTAGTGTATCAAAAATCACAGACTAAGTGTCTAAATTAAAATCATCAATGCCATAACGTAACGTTGCATTGTTCAACATTGAACGTAACTAATATCCCACAATGTGACTCGGAGCACAGCGGAGGTTCAACCGAAGAGTCCGAGGAGTTGTCACCAGCGAAGAGTTCAGCAGGCGTTCGATGGTTCGATCGAACACGTTCCACGGCACGGTAATATCTTGTTGGATGTATACGGACGAGATCTGTGCACCGGAGGATCGACAAAAGGTAAGCGGGTGCGGGCGACGACACATGTGCCGGTTCGACATAGTTCGGTTGGTGCTTGGCTGTTTCAGCCGGTAGCGTAGGATCGTTGCACCATTGCGGAGCGACGTGGTCGCATCGTTGCATCGTTGCATCGTCGCATAGACGTACCCAGGGGGGCATCGGTGGGGGTTGGCTCGATGGCGAGAGGGCACAGAACCGACGTTGCCACCACTGCCACACTGCCACATACCACACACTGCTGTACACAGCCAGAGCTCTGCTCCCGTCGCCGTAGCAGCTCCCTAGTTCCCAGCTGCAGCTACTGGAAAAGGGATTGCCGCATTCGAGCGTAGGTGCACAATTTGGAGGGCCGCGTCCTGGGATTGATTTGCATCCACCGGCTCATTTGCCGGGTCGTGTCCTGCGGGAGTACCCCTCCGCGCCCCCTTGTTTTCCCCGGAACCGCCATCCCTATACTGCCACCAACCCCTTTCCTCTTTCCGCGTGTTCTTTATTCCGCCCTTCCGATGCGAACTTGCGTCGGGACCCTTTGCCTTGTAAATGATGACGTCTCGACAACGTCTGTGTCTCCTGTGATCAGGAAAAATATTGGTGATCGACGATGTCATTGTTAGACCCCCATTCTTTGCTCCCATATGACCTCGGAAATTTTGTTCGCGCTGCACATCGCATATGAAACTCCGCAAATTTCCACAGTCAAAAAGCGTACAGACACTGTGTTCGCGGCGTGGATACGTTTATGTCGGAGCTGCGGAGGAAGCAATAAGAGCGACGATAAAAATTGGTCATCTAATAAACACAGCTCCGCTCGCGGCGCCAGTGTAAACACTTTTATTATACAGCGATAGAACGTATTTCTACGCTTCCCTCTCGTCGTCGTTCTGATCGTTTATCGCTGCCCCGACGTACCCACTTACGTTTCTATTGTACATTATTCTTGGCGCTTTGCATCTTTGATGCTACTCGATTATACACGCGATTAGTCTCGCGAAATTGGCGATGCGGAAACGCTTTGTCCGAACGACAGTAAATCAGTCTTCGATCTTCAATCTAGCTGCTGTCGCTCGCAACCACCTCGGACAGTTTTCGAAGAATTCGCGAAGCAAATGAAAACCGAGGAGTGAATGTTGTAAATATAGTAAAGAGCTTCCTCCAGCGCCGCGGAATAGAGAATAGTTTTCTTTTAAAACTGCCAGGGTGCATTTATTAACAACCATCTCCGAAAGCGAATCATCGATTCTCGCGGGACGGTAGACGAAGGATAGGCAAAGTGTTAAGTACGAGTAAAGTTCGTGCTCCTTTGAAATGGCCCATTCACCGCAGAGTCTCGGAGATCTTGGCGGCTCGGCGAGTTCCATTGTTCGAGGCGGAACAGTTCAGAATGGCGGGACTACTTTTGGTTTCGCCTTTGAGCCGATCGACTGTGCTCGAGGAACACTCTTTCCGTTCGAATCTTGCTGCCAATTTGCCGAAATCTCCATGGTGAAATTAGAGGAGCGTGGGACGGGGCGAGGACGGGGGAGGGTGAGACCAACGAGCCGGAGCTCGCGAAGGACGGTAAACTAATTTGCAATTTATACCCGGCTCCGGGAACGGTCTGGTCTCTTTGGCGTCGCTCCGACGTTCGACCGACACCTCTCTCGTCAAAGAACTTCTCGTCCCCTCGCCCCCCTTTTGCCCTCCAGTTACCCCTTCGGACGACTCTCTTTCGCTGCGTCGCGACGCCCCGCCGCGCGCGTCGTTCCTAGACGCGAGACGCCTCCGTCCATCGAAACGATCATCGTCGAGTCAACCTCCTGCATCCGGAATGAACCGGACCGTACGAGAAAACGGAAATCGACGTTTCGACACACCGATGTCTTCCACTTCCTCTTCGGCGACGCGTTCGGAGTTGATTAACGCTTTGACAATTATTCGACGCGCCCCGCGAACCCGTAGCTGGAACTTGCTGGCTCACCTCTCGCAAATTGGGAGACTTCCGCATCGTCGAGGAACGCTAAATTGAAGAGCAGATTTTGAAAATCGTAGGATACTGCACTGTAAATAGCATCGTACTATCCACACCGGTATCGAATATATTTCGCCTGTATTTAATTATATCCGCCTGTAATTGTAGCTACGCGAATCTCATTCGTTCCGTTCCGCGTCCTTGCAAATATTCGTAATCGAAGAGTCACCCAATTAAAAGGTTAAATAATTACAATGATTAAAAAGAGGAGCAAACATCCATTCGGCTCGCTCGTTTCCAGCAATTAATAGGGAAACCGTTTATTTATTCCGGAAATATCCGCGCATTCTACCGATGACAGTATCACAGTGTGTTCATACGTTCTTTTGGTTCACTTATCGGATAATTATGGTCGTCTGTCGGCATCGTATGCGCATACACGAGAGAGAGAGAGAGAGAGAGATACACAGTAACTTGTGACACGATTTCCGCGAATTCGGTATAAGTTTGATCAATTTAATGAGATTTTTATATAATCGTGAGCCGGCCAGAAGCTCCCAGCGAGTGAATAAATTCCTGCTTATTTCCCAATCGCTGCAAATTAATCCCTTAAATTCGACGTTTCCGCAAAAATCCGGAATTTACGAGGGAGCTCGCATACGCGAGGGTTTTACGTGAAATTGTCATGACCCATAAATGGGTCACGGGTCTCTGACCGTATTAAAAATGAATTCTTCCGGTCGACGTATCGAGCGCACCGCGACGGAATCTTCGAGAAGGGATCACCCGCGATAAATCTCGCAGTTACAATTTCTGTTTGCAAATCGTCGCTGTTTCGATCTCGTGAAATTTGTATACGATGGAGCAGAGTACGGTTTACCGTAGATGCGTTAACGCTTCGTCCACGTCATAAACCGAGGCAAGCTGGTCTACCTTATACACCTCTGCTTCCGCTCTACGTCTACCCTTGTTGGTAGATAGTTTCCCGAATGTTTCCTTCCTCTTCTTCTTCTCTCGCCCTCTCTTTTTATTCAATTTTTTCTCTTGCACGCGCGCTACACGGTTCCACGAGAAGTTTAAGTTCTGTTGGCGTTTCTGTCTCGTTACACGCATCCGAGGCATCTCGCTTTATCTCGCGGTTGACTTTTACCCGTTGCAAAAGAAATACCTGTCTGTTTCACGGTACCACGCAGTCTCGCCGATGGACGAAGATAATTCATTTAGCCGGGAAAACCTGGAGAGAGAAATTCCTGCTCGGGAGAAATTTCCCGAATGATTATGAGACGATCGTGCCACTTCCTTCGCGCTTCTTCGTCCCCGATAACTTCCTCGACCACCATATTCGTTTTGTAGCAATTGCACACACTTCGGTATACTTTGCCGAACGATTACGAGTAGACTGCGGATATTTATGCAAATTAATCATTATTATTGTGGGATTGGAAGTTTTTGGATACAAACCGTGTGTGTGTTTAAATCTATTTATTAACAAGTAAAACTATACTACATGTAAATGGTCTACACGACTATTCTACGCCTCGGTATCCACGACTATCGTCTTTCGCTGCTCGAACCACACTGATTGCGTCTTTCCCGAAAACCATTCTTACTCCCTCGTCTTTATTCTCTCTCTCTCTCTCTCTCTCTCTCTCTCTCTCTCTCTCTCTCTCTCTCTCTCTGTCTCACAACTAACGTCGATGGAGACAAACCAGGCATAGGCCTGCATTTTGTCCTACGGTACGCACTCGCAATCCCACATTATTTTTCTCATAAAATCCGCTGACGAATTACGAGACTATTAATTTCTCTCTGTGCTTTTTTTTCATCCTCTGTATTCGTTCCGTAACGAATGTATCCAGATTCCTCTTGAGCTCAATTCGTCACGTTTTCTTCGCGCATTGAACGCACCGCAATAAAAACCAACAATAGTATTCGCGGCACATATCGCTTTATCGAGCCCCGGCTAAATATACAGAAACTCTTTTGTTTATCGGCAATAAAAGAATTTGCAAATTTAACTATTCATCTTGCCACCGTATCAATGGAATGAATATCAATGCGATCCGAAGGGATACTCGAGAGAGCACTCTCCTGCATTCAAATGCTTCCGCTATGCACCTCGTGATGTTGTCATCGGGTTATTTAACTCGGCGGCTACCCAATTTGCCGGTAGTGTAGATTTCTTTGCCTTTGGAATGTTCTTTGTAAAGAATATATGCGCGTACAATCGCTCGTAATCTTATCAGCCTGCAATCAGTGATTACTAGATTGCGGGTTGTGCTCGTCGCAGAACCCATTGCATCAAAATATAAAGCGTATATTTCGATGCGCGTGTACCAGCGTGTAAAAGTACAC
This sequence comes from Lasioglossum figueresi, assembly GCA_028455805.1. Lineage (NCBI taxonomy): Eukaryota > Metazoa > Arthropoda > Insecta > Hymenoptera > Halictidae > Lasioglossum > Lasioglossum figueresi. Next base: position 14,487,926 of record CM052196.1, read on the forward strand.
GCGTTGAAACATTGGTATGTTAATCCTTTGCAGTCGGAACTATTCTAATAATTCCATTCGACACGATTCTTTTCATTTTACGAGAAATGAACCCTTGCAATCCTGGAAACGAGACTAGCCTCTTAACTGCGCGAAATGGCGATACCTAAATTTTCGATCGCTGCAACCGTCTAGCGAACGACTGAACGAGGAGGAATATGTAAGAGGCAGGGTTCGGGAATAAAAGAGCAAGCATAGACGATCATGTTAGCGTGTAGTTGGTTCGCCGGCGTCGACGACGGGTCAAATGGAGAGCGACGAGAAGCGCAGACGAGACGAGCAGCAGGCTCGTGTTTCCTCGGCTCGAGGAAAGGAAGGAAGGAAGGGCAGGGCAGGGCAGGGAAACGCGACTCGACGAGGGAAACGAACGTATCGTACGTACGAACGGCAGTGTCGATTGAAAGGTGGGAAAAGACGGCGGGGATCGGGCGGCTGCTCCTCTTTCGACGCGGTGCTCCTCGAGGTATCGAGAAAGTGCACACACTCCAATTTGCCGGCGCTTCGCGCGCTCTTCGACTTCTCGTTTACGACGTTACGTGGCGAGCATACTGCCGCTTTGAGCTCGCGATACGTGGAAATGGAAGGTGGCAGACCGGTTTCCGGTGCTTTCCGTTGGTCTCGCATGGACGGACCATCGTTCGAACCACCCGCTTTCGTTTCTCTCCTTCGATCCCCCAAGATCGTCGTTTTCCTTGGCGCGCGCGTTTCGAACCGATCCCCGGAACCGCTTTTCTTGTTGTTTTTTTTTCTTCTCTCTCCCTCTTTCTCTTTCTCGGGGACACGAAGCACCCTCTGGCGCGCGTGCTCGCGTCGGTCGACCTTATTTTTCTACGTGAAAAGTCGTTGAGCCAGCGCGCACCACTAATTAGAATGCATATTCCGGCCAGCCGTAATTGTAGGACGCGCGACGCTGCGCCATAATTTCATTACGTTTTAATTAACATGCTCCCACGGCCGGCGACTTAAAGATCCCGCGCCGGAGGATCCTCGAGGCGGTTTTCGAGGCTCCCCGAACGACGCCGACGACGTTCGATATATATCTGACCATCTCGTCGATACGACGCCGACGACCGAGCCGGCTCGTTTCCTGCCGGAAGACGCTCCGATTCAAAGCGGACCCGGACTCGCGCAATTACCGGCCAGACGTACCGCGGTTCTCGATTTTTCGAAAAACTTCCACGAGGATCGGTATCACTTTGCAAATTCGTTCTTGTAATGCGAAAAAGTATACAATGGAATTATTCTAGATCGGATGAAATGTTCAATTTTCAACAAAACAGTGTTTTATGACTCGAGCTAATACATGTACAGTAGACCTTCGATTATCCGTGCTAATTAGTGGAACATGATTGTTCGGATAATACAACAATTACATAGTTTCAGTGCCGAGCATAATACTTATTGAAGTGTGCAGTAAATCGTGTAGCGCATGTGTTGGTATAACGCAAACCAGTTGGTTGTGAAAAGTATACAGACGATAAAGAATTCGAACATCCGAGGACCGGATAATAGAGGCTCTACTGTATGTTGCGGCATCATTTCCTGCAACAATCCAATTAATTTTCATCATTTTTTTTCCATGTCCACCATTCACCGTGAAATTTTTCGAAACGCTCACTTCGAGAGGTAATTTCACCCCCCTACGCGTACCCGCTAATAAAAAGGAATAGGTGTCGCAAATATTTTTACCTGAACCATAAACGTGGAAAAATGACGTGTGGTTCGTTGCGGTTATTCGCTGAATATTTGGCGCACGTACTCTATTCCTTGTTGTCCTTGGCCATTTGCTATATTGATAACTCCGGCAGGTAGTAAAATACGGTGGAGCTGCATGTTTTATTAGCTTTCTACAATTTTGATCGAACATGGACGTCTAGGTATCGGCGGATAAAATTGCTGGATGCTGGGTTGTGGAGGGGGGGGGGGGGGCTGGGATCGGTCAATAGCCGAGCGATTTCCGGTGGGTTAATTTGCTGGATCGTCGAAAATGTTCGCGCCGAGTGTCAGAGGGACGTAGCTCCAGGCGACATCCCTTGAACCGAAGGGATTCTAGGGACTTGAACACTGCGATTGTAGGTGGACAGGACTCCCATCAGGAAGGGTTTATCGACGGAATTATCGCGCGTCCGTTCGCTTCCTCGCGGGGACTGTTATTAGAAACTTCGTCCGAATCTATTCTATTAACGCGCTTGAAACAATCTGCTGAATGAGCCACCGACCGTACAACTCCTTACTCGTATATCGTGTGCTCGGTTATGTTTCTACGATCTCTGAAATCTGTCGAATCTTCGAGGATTGCATGCACTTTCCTCGTAAATGCAGAAAATGAATAATATACGTCATTTATTACAATGATTAACGAAGCACCTATCTAGCTGGCCGTCGGAATCGATGCATAAACAGTTCGTTTAAGAAGAGAATGGATGCTACTTGGCTCTGCAGCATTACCAAGGGATTCCGGGGGAGAATAAGTGGCCAAACTCGGTGAACAATCATAATTCTTCCTTATTCTATCGCGCTGATTACAGGCTAACTACTTCTGCGGAGAAATATCGCGGGATTTTTTTAATAAAGCGGAACAAATGGGTCCGAGAGGGTAAATACTCATCAGAGAATTTACTTCCGCGAAACAAAGAGTTGCCGGGGCAGCGGGAAAAAATTCTTCTCGAAGAAACACTGGAAACGAAAAAATAAAGTAACGACAAGTAGGAGAGACAAACATTTGACGAAGGTTTTAGAAAGCGGAGGCCGAACAATAGCGACAGTTTTTCGCGAATCGATGACGCGCAACGACCACAGCACCCTCGACGCCGTCTTCTTCTCGAGGAATTCCGGTTTTTCCTTATTCGTGGTTTTTCTCCGTGCTGGCCCGCGAGAGACCCGATAAAGAGCAACCTGGAGGAAAGCGGGGAAGGAGAACGGGAGAAGAAAACGCGGAGTTCCGAAGAGATCTCGGGGGAACCCGGGCAGGTCGGCTTCAGAGGATCGAGTTTGGTCCACGGGATGGTCCCGTGAATCGTCTCTTTTCGGCTTCGAGAAAACCCACGTTCCAGAGGAAACTCCGGATTGCGGCCGACGATATCGCCAGTATAAATAAATAAACGGTCTCTCCGCTCTAGAGATACTCCCACGGTCCATCCTGTGTATCATCTCTTATTTTTAATTTTATTTACCGTGGCGGCGTCCGCGAAAACCCGATACGTTATTGCCCGGTGCCTTTATCGATGTCTTTACGAGGAGTTGCTCTCTCTCTCTCTCTCTACCTGCTCCGTTTACCGATTCTGTAAACATCTCGCTCGCCCGTCGTAATTTTATTAGACTACGACCACGACGACACGATTTGCAACTCGCAGGGAGCGGACCGGAGAAGCTACACGGATCGATTTCGAAGAAGCGAAAGAGAACTCGCGACGGACAACCCCGCGGAATATCGGCGAAGTGCAGCCGGTTCTCGAGAGCACTCTTACCTGCACTCGAGGAGCGCGTTCTTGCCACGGAAAGTGTACGCCGGCACGTCTAAGCGCTGCAGCTTCAGGCCCGCGACTGAAACAGAAAGAAGAAACATGTTTTCTAGATGTCGTCGAGCTGCTTTCTTAAGATTGTCGAGCACTTCCCGCTAAACCCTCCTCGACCGGTCGAATCACCGGTTTCTAGATTTGTTTGCGGGCTATTGTTACCGAAATTCGACGGAAATAATGTTCTCCACTCGAGCGGACATTGTCCTGTAATCGTGAAAAATAAATTCCGCATTGAAACACTCGGTTGGAGGGAAAGTTGTGTCGTGTTTTAAAGAAAACGTTCGAGTCAATTTATAAAAACATATGTTTAATATTATTCAATGATATTGCCGTCTTTCAAATACGACAGGACAGAACTTTCCCTTTAACCTCTTAACTGCGGAATTTAGTTTTAAAAATCCCTCATAGACTGCGGAATTAAAATCAAACAATGGCGCGTCTACGCGTCGGACGCAGGGCAAATGGTTCTATTATAAATGTTACGAGAAACGAGGAAGGATTACATTTTTATTTGATAAAAAGTTAACAATTCAATCTTGAATAGGTTATTGATATTGTACCGCAATAGAGATTAGGATTGACGCGTATACACGTTGAACGCAGTTAACTGGTTAACCTAATACATTTTTTTGTTACCGGCGAGCAAAATTAAAGAATCACCAACTTGCGGACCTCTGTACGAAATAAAAATTCTCTGCGCCAATTGTACGAGGACACTGCGGATCAGAGGGAGGTATCTGTTCGGAGAGGATGAAGAGATTAAACGCAGACATCCTCTAACCTGCAGTCGTCCTCTGACAAGTGAAAATCGTGGCTGAAGGAGGACCGGTTCGTGTTTCGTTGGTAGCTCGCGCGAATCGGGCCGAGCGAAAGCCTCTTTCGTTCGGATTCGACCAACGCTTGACCTACTCGGCCAGGCACAATGGAGGCATTAAAAAAAAACACACAGTCCTCTCCCTCTTTCTCGCTCTCTGTGGTCTCCTCGTCTCGGTATATTTCGACGATAAAATCTCGCGACCTTCGGGGATCGGGCCGCTCGAAGAAAAGCTTGAAAAGTCCGTGGGAGAACCGGGCGCGAGTGCGATCGAACGATCGAGAGGGGGCGCAAAACCGCGAGTGGATGGATCGTGCTAGATGCTCAAACAATGCTCCGCAAACTCCATTGTACCGTCCTTTGTGATCGTTTTCCTTGCCGTCCTCTCCCTTCCTCGTTTCCTACGAAGTCGAAGCGGAGCCGCGCGCGCCACGGCCTTCTCCCTATCTCTTCTAGGTCAACGTCGTCGACCAATAACCATGGAAAACGCATCGAGATGCAATTATCCGATTCGAACGTCGCCGTTTAACCTCCCCGTGTACCCCCCGATCCAGAACAGACGCGAACCGTTCCGCGAAGAGAAACGTACGATGGCTTTCCGAATCGATCCGGAACATGCTTTTGTAGCGGCGTGCGGAGGCAGCGGCAGCGCGAGAGCCAATAATTGTTCCCGGTATAAAACTATAACTTTTCGTCGAGAGATTCCGGGTTGCGATGTCGCCATTGTTATCCGCCGAATACCGGTAAGATCGGTCGGTTTTGTGCACGGTTCTTTTGTTAGGGCGCGGTTCGATTGGTTCTTTTCTCTGCTCGATGAGTCCAGGTGTCTGTCGTTTATTTTAGGCTCTCTTTCAAATGAGAGATGGCTCGTCGGCTCCACTCTTTTCGCCGGCGATGTTCGACAGATTGATTCTTCGATAGTTTATTCGCTAACTTTCGTGGCTTTTTAATTAAAAGACACAGCCTGGGGAGAGACAGAGATACAAATAACTTTAAACTAAACTTCATTGAAACGCGTGAAGAAATTCGCGAACTAATTCCGATCGCCTACAAAAATCCAGACAAAAGGATCGATTCTTCGATAGTTTATTCGCTAACTTTCGTGGCTTTTTAATTAAAAGACACAGCCTGGGGAGAGACAGAGATACAAATAACATTAAACTAAACTTCATTGAAACGCGTGAAGAAATTCGCGAACAAATTTCGATCGCCTACAAAAATCCAGACAAAAGGACCGTGAATCGGAGGGACAAGAACTAGACCTAGATCCGTGAATGAATGTGTTTATGAAGTGGTCATAATCGCGAGCACGCGAGGGCTAAACCAACAGCAGGGCGACGCGTGGGTGCAGGGGTGGCTTTTCACCGGTTCGGAATGGTTCGAAAGGGTTCCGCGTGAGCGTTTAATTAAACGCGGGCGATATTTCACGAGCGGGTTCGCCGGAAGAAGAACGACGACGGCTACTCCGCGGAGGCTGGCCCGGAGCAGGGTTCCTCTGAATCGTAATATACGCTGTCCGTAATGCGGTATTACGCGAACACTCGGGCCGGACTCGGTCTCCGCTGTCGACCCCGAGTTTTCCCTATATGGTCATTGCTCTCTCTCTTGCTCTGTGCCGCGGGACACATGCACACACAGGTTTTTTCTTCGTAGATTCGCTCGCTGGGCAGTGACTTATAAACGCCCGCGGGCCGAGGCAGAGCGAGGCAGAGCGAGGCGGAGCGACGGGACGCGTGCCGGGCGCATCGCGGTTCGCGCGAGCGTAATTTCGCCGCGATGACTTTTCCCAACGTTGGAGCGCGATCTCGGACGTTTCGCGTACGTGGTCGGCTTGTAAGTTACTTCTCCCAGAAAGAAACGTTCCCCGCGGTTAATCTCTTGCACGGTCGCGCGGCCGCCGCTTAATCCGCCACTCACGGACCAGGATGCATTGTCCTCCTAATTACCCCGGGCCAGGATCTTAATGGACTTGGAAATGCCCGGCGTGTCGGTGCCGGCCGCGCGCCGCGCTGGCTCGAATTACGCAAACGTGCGAGGACTTTTTAATCGAAATCGTAGGCGCCACGGCTGCGAACCCGTTATCGCATTTTTAATAGCGGGGTTCGAGCCACTGGGAAATGTTTCCCGGCGAAACTCGACGACTCGTCGATCCCGTCGTAAAGATGGCGATCGGAATCGCCGAGGAAAATCGCGAACTGTTCCCGAAGGGACTGGTAAACCAGATTGAAAAGAATTTGATCCCGTAATCTGTCAATCGATTGTTAAAAGTCGTTGTTGTCCTCGCTGCAACTGCGAGAATCAAACAGAGCTTTCGCTTTCGCGAATGTTCGCGCAGCTGCGATTGAACCTGACGCCGCGGAAGTCCTGTAGTATATCAATCAATTCTTAGTCTGTCGGAAGACGCGTGGATTGGGTCCAGGGAGGTAAATCTGCGACCGTCCTCGCAGCAATTGGAAAATGAACCGGAAGAAACGTTCTGCGATTGGTTTCACGAATCTTAACGCGGCTGCAATTGAATTCGACGATTTATAGATCCTGTAGCCTGTCGGTTGACTTTATTGTCTGTCGAAGATGACATCGGTGGAAGGTTTCGCGAAGGTAAAATTTTCAAAAATGAACTTGCAGAAGCTCCGATTCATTTTGTGAACTTTCGTGGTCCCTTGTCCATCAAACGTCGGGAAGACGTGTCTGGGTTTCTTCGCGAGATTTCGCGTCGCGACTCGAGCACGAAAATGATTTAATTGTTTGGCAGATGGGGAATTGGCCGCAGAGCCAGGGGCCGTCCATTAACGAAGGTTAATTCAATTTCGGAACGAGTCGCGAGTTCCGGTGAATCGATAACTCGCGCATAGAATCGTCGGATTCGCCGTCTCTCGTTTCGGCGTCGCGGCTAAGAGGCGCGAGGCGTCGTCGTCGTCGGCCAGTCGAAAACGGGGCCCCCCGGAACTACGACAATAACGTCGCTTCCGGTGTACGTAGCGGAATCGTCCATTGAATTAGAGCGCCCGCGGCATCGTTAATCGAGATAAGCGAGTTCGAGTCTCGACTACTCGGCTTTTGATCGAACGGTCGTGACGCGGGTCACGAGTGCGCCCTATCGGCGGCCACGACTCGATTTCCCCTCGCTCAGAAATTAATTGCACGCCGCGCCGCGCCGGTTCGACTTTGAATAGCCACTCCAAGTCTGTTCTCCGGCAAACTCGCCTACTACCTTCTGCTTTCTGCTTTCTGCTTTCTGCTTTCTACTCTCCGCTTTCTGCCCACGACGGCGCGAGAACTCCTAGTTCCTGTCTTCTCTTCTCTTTCTTCTACCCTCGTGTCGCTTTCCTCGCGAACCCTTCCACCGGAATCTTCGCTAAACTCCGGATCTTCTCGCAAAGTAAAAATGTCCTAGCCAATTGCCAGAAATGGGAGAACGACACCCGTAATCTCTTTCAACGTCTTCTCAATTCTGCATAAACGTTCGAATCGATTGCCGGAAACGGAGAAGTCAACCAGCACTTATACATTCCGATTATATATACGATTTTAACCGGAATTATTATAAATATACGATATGAATCATAATTCCGATTAAATACAGATTATAAATTCGCATGCTTATTTTTGTCACGAATCCGTGTTTGGCTCTTCGTGGAAATTCATAGCTGCAATTGAACTCCTCAGCACGGAGTATTAATACCTTGACAAACATATTCGTAAAGCAGCAGAGGAAATAGAATAATTATATAATCTGTTGTTTCTATTATCGGCGGGATCAATTGTAATTGCCAGTTTAATTCCACTTTTTTGACGTATGTCAATTTGTCGAACGCTGTTTATACTCGATGAATCGCTAAATTCTCGATGGAAAATTGTTGTCAAAGATCGTATAACAATCCTCCAGCGCGCATTGTAGCCCGTGAAGCCTCGGCACATCGTTCAAACATATTTACACGTCATGTAACAGGTTGGAAAACAAGGATACACCTACTTTCCGTAAATTGTAATTTAAATATATCCACGGAGGCGGAAACATTTTCCTCGCGACTGAAATCACCAAGGATTTTAAGATTGCAGTCTCCTCTTCGCAGCGACTGCTTCAAAACCGTTGTACGATTTTTTTGCCAGAGTTTTATTCCGCTTTGAACGAGTAGCGGGCCGGCTTTAGAATATTCCAAAGGTGTATTAGGTGCAGTGCAAATTTTTACTTTGAGTATATTGCGTGAAAATAAATATTCCAACTAAAACGATACACGGCAGGATGTTATCGAATAGCGCGGGCTATAGTTCTATGGTACGGAATTGACTGAACGAGCAGAAATTGTTTTTAAACGCAAGACATTTCGGTCAGCTAAATTCGAAGTGATGGAAAAATTATTTGAGCGGGAGAGTTTCCAAAACAAATTTACTGTTCGCAGCAGTGTTTACTTCTGCTCGGATCGAACGCTGATTTCCTTCCAAACAATATTCTTGCTGCAAGAAACAGCACAGTTTAAGATGCTTTAGAAAGTTACGAATGGATGAGTGGCTCAATCGTTTCTTGATCTACGCTTCTCCCAAAGCAAAACAGACGTGGCAACGGGAGAAATAAAATTACAGGTGGATGAATTGCTTCTTCGCTTGGTCTACAATTTCCCCAAAGTAGAATAAACGCGGTAACGATCTTACGAGACTGAAAATTCGCCTTAAAATAAAACAACAGATAGATGAATAGTTGATAGCAGACTTCAAATATTCTGCGTGGAATTCATTAAATTAATTTTTGTAATGTTTTTAATTTAAATTCAGACCACGCCTTTCTAATCTTATTTTCCAATTTTGAAACAGTGCTACACTGTTTTTCATTGTCGTATACCTTTCGTGCTAATATTCCCCAAAGATTTTCAATCGGATTTAAGTCCGGACTCCTTGATGGCCAGGGTAAAACTTCAACTTTTAACCTATCAAAGTAGTTTTTAATTGTTTTTGCACGACGTATTGCTGCATTATCGTGTTGGAATATTAAATTAGGTCCACCAATCTTGTCGCCATATTCATCCAGTACGTATTCCAGTAGTTCCTGATATTTTTCAGCATTGGGTTTTGGAGGGAACCACATTATCGGAGTCTTACCGTTCCAGCCAAAAAAAATGCAGCCCAAATCATTACAAATCCTTCTCCATGGACTCTTTTCATTTTTACATTTTTTTATTTAAGAAATGCCATTTCGGCTGTCCGAATAAATTTTTTTTTCATCAGAAAAAATCGTTGTCTTCCACTTTTCGGTCCATGACATGATATTCTGCAAACTTTAATCTCCCCTCCTTGTGGAATTTAGTTAGCGGAGGTTTTTTTCGCTTTCTTAGAATATTTGAGTGTCCCACTCGATGTCAAAACTTGCTGTACACGTCGAACACCAACTGGCAAGTCAAGTTCCATTTTTATTTTAGAGGCATCAAGCATATTTTGCCGTCCTTCTTGAAAAATTTTACCTTTTTCCCTACGTGTTAATTATTTTGGATGATCTGTAGATTTTTCAATGCCGCATTTTTCTTTTAATTCAAAAAAATTGTTCATGACACTTAATGACCTTTTCAATCTTCTTGCAATATCTCTGTTAGAGAGCCTCATTTCGTGGAAAGCAATAATTTAGCCCTTTTTGTTGTCATTTACCGATTTCTCCGTGTCATTGTGGTTTAATAATATCGAACGAGCATAAAATATTTCTTATAATTTTTAAACTTTAGAAATCTGTGTACTTGTCATACAAAAACGTTCACAAAATTGCAGTCGACGGGAAAATGAGTCGGGACAATGAAATCCCGCGTCCGTCGCCGTTCAAGGGCAAAACCCGTGGCCGTCAAAGTTTGCGGATCCGACGGGGTAACGAGTGCACGGTGACCGGCAGTAATGATCGCGGATCGGTTGGTGGTCCGACGGGTTAGGTTGTTGGCGAGCTGCTTGGAATCGTCGTTCGCCCATAATGGAAACGTTAATGTCGAGTGACGGTTGCGCGGTCGCGTGAAACTCATCCGAACGCGATAATGCCCGACGGTCGTTACCTTTCCGTGTCTCCGGCCTCCTTTCGAGGAGCGGTTTAATTCGCGATAAGTATGTAAGGGGGAATTTAGTCTGGTGGCGTGACGGCAGATACGAGCTAACTGCCTAGCCGCTCGGACAGCTGCGCCAGGATAAGATAACGACTCCTCGGACGTCCGACTCGGCCCGACCGGGCTCTCTTTATTGGCCCGCGGACTCGTTCAATGCTTCCGACGATCGGCCCACCGTTCTTCTTCCTCTCCATCTTCTCCTACTTTCTACTCATCCTCTTTTTCTCATTTGTTTCCCTTCCTCCCACGCACGTTTCCTCGCGACACAACGTGTGTCGTCTCGCCTCGCCTCCCTCCGCCCCGTCTCGCGCGAAATCGATGGAAATTGTTCGCCCGCGGGTCAAACGAACCGGTAAATAGACGAGTGAGCACACGCTCGTCGAACTTTCCGTTCCGTCGAGCAACACGGCGAAACGTCGATGCTCATTTACCGTCGTTAGAATTCATTACCACCCTCTCCTCCCTAACCCCTCGTTTCCTCTGAAACAGGCTCCGGTGTATTTAAATAAAAACGCGCACGGACCTCGCTCGTAATCCTTTGAGTTTCAGCGATAACGCCCCCTTTATCGCGCCGACCAATTACTCGCGCTGTCCTCGGCGTCGTTCGCGTATCGCAGTTATTACTGTACAATTTTTATCGAGCCAATTATGTGCGATCCACAGTGCACTGTTTGCGTCGATGTAATATCGTGACAGAATATCGTAGAATAATCAACCTGCGATTCTTTCTTTTTACCATTTAAACGTACTTTGAAGCTTGGGAGGCTCCGTGTTCGGGAATTCGTCGGTGTCACCGAAACTGCGATTGGCATAAAGCTGAAAGTTTCTTCTTAGCAACCAATCAAATTTCGCTGCACATGCGATTTTCGGTTACGATTTTATGGCACTTTGAAGCTCGGTGGTCTCTGTGCGAGGAACGCGCGCTCGACGGTGTGCTCGGCGCGCAGTTGGTTCCGTTAGTTAGGTGGAAACAAGGGCGCGGTAGTTGTGAAACGCTCCTCGGTATCGGCGTTTCCCGGTGACTGAGTGGGCTGCAGGAACCCTTTTGTCGAACGGCAGTTCCCCGTGCAGAGGAACGAGGAGGCGTGCGCGATTCGCAGCTCGCGTCTCGCGTATCCACGCGCGAATCCTTTTGTGCGTCTTTAGCGTTCCGTTCGAGCGCGTCGTCCTCTCGAGCTGATTCTCGCAGCCGAGCCTCTCCTTTCGGAATCGTAAAGCCGATTTATCCGCGATTCGAGTTAAACGAAATTAATTGGCGCGACAGAATCAACGAGAACATCGAAAGAGAGAGAGAGAGAAAGAGAGAGAGAAAGAGAGAGAGAGAGAGAGAGCTACCTGCGAGACCTGGTTCTCTCTCATTGAGTCGCGCTTCTCGCCCGGAAAAACCCGTCGTCGTTGGCTCTTTCGGCTCCGCTCCGCGATGCCGCTCGAGTTCGAGCGGAAAACTAAACGGCCAAGCTCGTCGCCGCGAAAATGGACGACACAAAGATGCATCTGCTTCTCCCTCTCGTTTAAACGCTTTCTATTCGGCCCCTCGCCGAGTTGAAAGCGCGACGTCTTCTAGCTCGCGTGAACGAACAACTCGCTTTCGGTCAGTTTGCAACGAGCGATGCGATTCCTGAGCCCCGTCGAGCGTGTAATTGCGGGAAACAGATGGCGACGGAGACGCAGACGGCAAAAGTGCCCAAGAAAATACGTCAAAGCTTCCGACGAGGATGCTCTCTCCGATTCCTTCAACAGTCGCGATATTAGTGCGTCGTCGTTGCACGCTGGATCGGTACGAAAACGAATTATAAATTTTTTTTTGGAAAATTTGAATACAATTGACTAGGAGATAACCTGAAATGACCTTGAATGACTATCGGAGATCGCACGATAATACAACATGTTTCGCATCGAGCACGCGAGACACCAGAAAGAAGAAAACAAAGGTCACCTTGAAGTCCCTGCAGCACAATCACCGAGAGAAGAGCTGCGACAACCATAAAATCTCCCCTCCGAAACACATAGTCAATTTTCCCCGAATCACTTTTTGGAACGAGCTATAGCGTCGACCATAAATTGCATGGTAAATTTCACAATGGCGTGCCCTGTGTTTAGTAGTAAAACCGTGTTATATCTTAACGAAACAGCGTGCCAGTTTCCATCTCGAAACCGCTCTCTCTGTTTCCCCATTTTATTCCGTTTTGTCTCGACAAGCGGTCGGTAATCAAAGGGTTAATCATAGTTTTCGTTCGGCCATTCGAGCGGACTGCGGCGGGCGTTTGTTCGGACGCGGCGTGTCGCGTTTATCAGTCCGGCAGATATCGAGTGGCGATAGAGGTTCGCGTACGAGAACCGTGGAACGGTCGCGAACATGGCGAACGTTTGCCAACCAGTGCGAATCGTTCGAATCCGGGCCAGGCTTTGCTCCGCGGGAACGCGTAAAACGACAATAAAGCGGGCTGGGTTTCCACGGCGGAGTAATGGGATCGGAGCGATAAAGAGGGGTCGGCGTTATCCTGGAGACGCTGCGCGAGGGCACACACCGGGGACACGAGCCTCGAAATGGCTGGCCGGATGGATAGACGTACCTACCGGACGAACGGCGGAATCTCTAGGACAATTTATTTCAGCGTAATCCTTCTCTTCTCTCTCTATCTCGTCCTCTCTCGCTCGCTCGTTCTCTGTGCCTCCACCGCACCGGTTACCGGAGGTGCGTGCCGGCAGCTTGATCAAGGTGTAAGCGGCTCGAGCACGGAACCACAGTTCTGTAGCCCGCGGCCGGACAATCGAGTCAACGAAATAAAACCGGCCTGCCTCGCCCTCTGTGTTAGTTTCGCACTGTGGCGAAATACACACCGGTTACCCCGAAAGCAAGCCCCGTTGACAAATATTGTTGCCACGCGCTGCTGAGAAGCCGTGCACCGTAGTCGGATTACACTAACGTATTCTTCGACGAACGTAACGTGTTGTAAACGTTCGAGCGAACGATCTCAGTGGACTAGCGATTTTGTGAATTCATGACGAAAATTATTAGATTCGATCTTGTTGAGATTATTACAGAATGACATTTTTATTCGACTCCTTGGAATCATATCAACCGGTACAATGCACAACCAGTGATGATCCGTCATCGGAAGCGTTAACCAGGACGAAATTTTGTTGAAATTATTACGGAATGACATTTTTATCTGGCTCCTGTTCCTTACGATCGCGTCCCGAGTGTTACAGTCTTGTCCTGAAGAGCGAGAAGCAGGGAACCAGTGACGATCCGCCATTGAAAGCGTTAACCAGGACGAAAGAAGGTAGTAGAAGAATGGTTTGGGGCGTGGAGGACCGACTGGCAGTCAAATAAGTACGGAACGAGATTTCGTGGTTTTTATGTGGCCAAGTGGAGGTGGGTTTGTGGACACGCCTGGTGTACGTCGTTGTGTCGTGTGTTCGGCGTGCCCCTCGCTGCGTTGCCAGCGGCGATAAATTCAGTTGGGCGATAAGGGTCCCGATTTTTGTCTTTACGAGCCTCGACGGGCCCCCCCGGCCAAGAGAAACACTGGCTTCCGGGTTATGGCGTGACTGCGTCACCTCGCGCGTGTCCCATCGTGAAAGAGAGAGAGAAAGAGGAAAAAGACGAGGGGGAATCGGGAAAAGAGAACGCCCGAAACCGTCCGTGGTGCGTTTCTTGGCCCTCGCGTTTGCCACCGAGGCACATTTCACCCTCGAACGCGTGCTATTCGGGGTTGCAGGGCGTTGCAGTCGGTTCCACGAACCCCCGGACGACTCGAGGGCAACCGACAACGATCCTAGACACCGTCACCGGTTTTTCGCGCGGCTCGCCAACATCGATTCTTTCTTTTTCGGAACGAGAGCAAAGAGAGAGCCTCGCGAAGGGCTTCTACACGTGCGCGGACCCGAGGCTCCGCTGAATCAGCCGAAACGCACCCCGAAACACGCGGCATTAATATTAATTATAGACGAGCCGTCTACGTGCTACACTTTCCGCTGGAACCTCTTGAAAACAGCGCGAGGATCGCTTCGCGCCGACGAGACAGACCGGTGCCGATCGCGTCGCGACACTCGAGCCGTTCGATCAAATATGACGAAGCCCGGAGGGTCGTAAAGTGGCCACCTCTGCGATTAATTATACCTGAAACACGAACGGGGCCGCGATTTTCTGCCGCGATTGCGGAAAATGGGAGTTTAATTCGAGTTCGCATCTTTTTTCTTTGTTTGAAAAACCAAGATGGGCTGCTTAAATTAGCCATCGTCAACGTCAGAGTATCAGCTCGGATACTCCATCGATTTCGCTTCGAGCAGACAGCGTGCTCGGCAGTGTTTTCGGTTAATTCCTCCAGTCACGTGTTCGGGAACTCTGGTTAATAAACAGCGACGATTATTAAAGTTGGAAAATGGCGTTCGCAGGTCGATGAAACGTTGTAGGAAAGGTTGAAAGTCGAGGAGCGTTCTCCCTTGTTTGCGATTCAGAGCGATTTCGGGCGCAGATTCGTGAACGCGCGAGGAACACGGGAACGATGAAAATTTCGAGGAGAGTCTGCTTGGCGGATGGGGGGGGGCGGGTGGAGGGGAGCGGAGGCAGTTCCCGTTCCCCGGGACAAAAAGAACGGATGAACGAGCGGAGAAGCAAAAGGGTAAGAGAGAAAGAGCGGACGGGTTACGGCCGCGAGAAAAAAGAGGCGAAAGTTTTCTCGTTGCGTCGGATGAGAAAGGAATCAAAGTTTGGTCGCGTACCTCGAACTCGTTTTCGCCACGATCTCGAGAATAACGCGCGACGCCGCGCACCAGGCGTCGCGACGCCTACGGGGAACGTTGCTGACGGGGGTGGAGAGCCACGCCGGACGCAATTAAAATCAATCATTCGATATTTATGGAAGGTGAGCGCGGGAGGCGGAGTTGATCGTCCGGAGTTCTCCACGGTCCGGCTTTTGCTTCGACGCCAAGCTGTGGCGTGCCGATCCCCGAGGGTTTCTACCTTGCCACACGGTGTACATGGTGTACACATTGCCCTTCCATTCCCTACGAAACGATAATGGCGTACCTTCGTGCCCGTGGGTTCGAACAGCGAAACCAACGAACGGAGCAAACAGGTCTCCGATGCTTGGTTTGACGACAAAAATCGAATTTCGAGGTCTTGTAACTCGCTCCGCTTTAATAAGATTTCTATGCTACACTGGAAACAGTCGATATCGTTGACGATCGGGAACGGAACATTATTATGCCATATTTCGTAATCCTTGTTTCTCCGGAGACGTTTATTGAAATTCGGATGCAGACGATCTTTGTTAAATTTTTGTGAAGAAACACCTACGAAAATGAGGAGTACTCGCATCCTATGGTGCATTGAAATTAAAAATGATAAATGCCTCTACAATATAAAAATATCAAACGGATCGGTAATCGATGCGGAGCTCTTCTATTATCGCAACGTAAATACGTTCTGCATTAATCAATATTTCTGCTTATTTATTAATCAGGTTCTGAATTACATTCGATCAATTATGTACTGTCCATTATCATGTATGGCAGCGAGTCACAACAGCGCCTACAGAATTGGGACATATTTATCGTTGCCGTCGAACGAACGTGTTCATGTTACATTCTAGCATTCTGTACTCGTACAATCTGCAGTCCAGTTACAATCAACAGGATCAAGGCTCGCTCATTCAACAGCAAAATCTGCATCTCTTTCTAACGATTGCATAAAATCCGCTTAGTTAGAACGAACGTGGCTTCAACGGAATTATAGCTTGTTCATTCGTCTCTTTCGCTCTCTCTTCCTCTGTCTCTCGGTACTACTTACAATTACACCAAGTGCTACTAAACAAGTTGACAAGTGTTTTCAAGGAAGGTAAAACAGCCTGACTAGGTTTTTACAATTCTGCGTTACAAGCAACGCACGGCGCGCCGTCTGGCATCGACGAAGGGGAACTGCTGATAGGGGAGCAAAGAAAGGGATTGGGGTGAAAGCAACGGTGGTGCAAACACGGTGACCTTTCTTGTTTATAATCGCACACCCCTCGTTCATTAGGATCAGAACACCTGCCGTGGGGGAATACGTTTCATTGCAACCGCGCATTTGCACTTTGCACGTTTCGGAGAACCAGCCAGCGAGCCTTGTCTCACTTTCTCTCTTTCGTGTTTAAGACATCGCACTCTATCGAATCTGTGCGAAAGCCAGTCGATACTTTGTCGATTCCGATTGTTTATTTGCTTTTAGAAGTTCGGGAAAGTCGGCGCTGTTGGCCCTGACCGACAGCGAGCGGCTCGACCGTGTTCTCTTATTACTTTTCTCCGTTTTTCTTTCCTCCACTGTTTCGCGTACCCTTCCCGTCCTCTCGCTGCTCTGTGTTAGTTTTTTCAATTTAAAGAGAGCCTGGTGTTGGAATCATAATCGAGCTAAATATCTTTTCACAGCCATCGTTGAGGGACACTCCTCGCAAATATACATTCGCGCTGTTATTATGTCCCGGGATATAAATCACTTTAATATTGCCGCTTTGTGGATGGCTATTGCAATTGGATTATTGGAGAACTTTTTCCATTAACTCCCGTGGGCCGACGGGAGTTTGACGTCTTTACCGTCGATGCCTCGATTCGTTCGGATACTTATTCATCAATTCGTTGAGACGTGTTTTATATTTTTGTTTTTGTTGTTTTTCGAACGTTTCCATTTATGCTTTCACGATTGATTTGCACTTCGTTTGATTGGCGTATTCTGTACTTCCATGGCCTCGAATGTAAAATATTCATGCAGCCGCGGAAATAAATATCTTTATTAATCCTCGAACGGCGGACCTTTTTCACGATTGTACGCCCGAGGACCATTCACAGCTTCATTTAACAATTTCTTTTTAACATATTATTGAAAAGCATTAAGCCCTTTGAAGAGCCAACAGAAAACTGGTCCGCGCTGGAATACCAAATAAAATCATTCGCGGAAGAATCGAAGGAAGAACTTGGCGATATGTGCCGGGAACAAATGGCGTCTCGCTTTTCATCGATCAGCCAAGGCTACGCCGAATACTATCCACCGTGCACGTAGCTTTCTCTGTCAGGTGGCCCCGGAATAAAACGCAGTGAAAGCCCTCGACGATTTGACAATCCCTTTTGGAGCTGCGCTTCGCATTCGATTAAGTGTCCCGATACTTACGGGTGGCGCGTTGCGCGCGTATAAACTAATTCACTGCTCGGCCGAGCTAGCAATAGCGAATACACGAGGGGGTGTACGAGTATGGAGGAGTGCGGGGGAGTTAGGGGATGGTCGCGCGCGTTTCCGTCCAGGCAGATACAGAGAGATAAAGAGAGGAAGGGACAGAGAGTGGACGGGAACAAACGAAAAGAGCACGGTATCGAACGAATTACGGTAGAAGCGTGTTCGTATGGTTCGATCTCCGGTGAACGCGTCCACGGCGGAATTCGAGATCGGTTTGGCGACGAGCCAGCCTCGGCCCGACCCCCGCACGATGCTCGATACCCTCGCGAGTCTCAACTCCGCTCCGCTCGGCTCCGTCCGGCGCGCGGGATCGCGCTCGCTCGCCCGCGACTTTCTATTGTTCGCCGGCGATGCGTCTTTTCAAACTTTAAAGACGTCCGAACACACCGGGACCAGCCGAATTCAGCCGGGGGAACTCGTTCTAGCGAAAACGGAGAAATATCGCGGGGGTGAAGCGTGTCTCCGAGGCGAACGGGTTTCTGCCTGGAGAAACGCGGAGAAACAGGGACGTTGCTCTTCGGAATATCCAGATGCGGGAAATCCTCTTCTCGACCGTGGAGAAACGGCAGATTTTTCGAGAGCGCAATCGAACTATTACGTTGTTGCGTGTGAAATGTGAAGCTGATCAAGAAGTATACAGGTTTAGACAGTCTACAGGTTTATGATAGTATATGAAATATGAAATTGGCTCGAGAGATTCGCGAAGGTTAGAAGAATATTTCCGACGTTTCAATAAGAAGCAGAGCTGTGTAGAAGTGTAGCTGACACAGAGGCGCAGTCGAGAGACGAAGAAACACGGCGAAGAGAGAGAGAGAGAGAAAGAGAGAGAGAGAGAGAGAGAGAGAGAGAGCAGAGCTTGAGAGAACGATCCCAGCAGAAGAGTTTACATTAGTTGGTAAATCGGGCGGATTGTTATCCGGGTTCCTATCAGCCTCGCTCTCGTGGGAACTCGCCGTCGCTCGTTTTCCCGTGGATATCGCGGCTCGGCGTCGTCGTCTGCGCGGAAAATAGAAATCGAAAGGCCGGCGCGGCGCGACAGCGTCGTCGGTGGCAGCCGCCAGAAGAGAACGAGGAGAATATCAAATTTTCCGGAATGGGTCGTGCTGACTAAAGCGGGGGCGCAACAGATATCGCGCGAACGACGAAAACGATGATAAAACAATTTTTCGAAAATTCAATGGAGAGCGGGGATCGACCGCTGGAAGAGGGTGCTAACGCGAGAGTGTACGGAGAGAGGATCGAGAGAGAGAGAGAGAGAGAGTGAGAGAGAAATAGGGGCAGCGTGAAATCGCGCATAGTCGTCCCGCCGGGGCAGCCTTAATTCGGCTTAATTCGTCGATAAAACGATTGGTGGCACCGCGTCAAATCGTTAACGCCCGGCCCGGCTCTCTCCTCCCCCCCTCTCACTCTCTCTCGCGAATCGATTCCTCTCGAAACCTTTTTCCCCTGCTGTCCACGGTCTGGCCAACCGGGGGATCGCTTTCGAGCGATCGCGTCGACCTCAACAGCCGCTCCGTTAAGCTCGTTTCACCCGCCCTACCGTCCCGCCACCGGCAAATTATCTCGTCGATCGTTTTTCTCGCGCGCGAGACCGGCTGTCCGCGAAAAAAAAACTCCGGCGAAAGGAGGAAAAGTCTCTCACCTTTCTCTCTCTCTCTCTCTCTCTCTCTCTCTCTCTCTCTCTCTCTCTCTCTCTTCTATCATAGTGGTGGCAGGAGTACAGGCAACCCCGGCGTTAATGCCGGGAAATACAGCTCTCTCCAACGAGCAACAAACTCCCTCTAAAAGCCGCGTTACCATTTTTCTGCTTCACCGTAATTAGAAATAATAACTCGCGTCGGCCGCAATGGGATACGCTTGGAGACGCGCTACACTGACCGCCAGACGCCGTACAACGCGCGGCTGAAACGCGGCTGGTCTTCGTCTCTGCGAATGGTCCGACGGTGGATCAGCGATTCTTGTAAACATCGCTATCATTATTTAGACATTTTCTCCACAGTCGATAATTTCAATCATTCGTGCTCTTTAACCTCTCAACTGCGGAATTTAGTTTTAAAAATCCCCGACCGCGTGCGGAATTAAAATCAAGCAATGACACTTATACACGTCGAACGCAGAGCAAATGGTCCTATTATAAATTTTACGAAAAACGAGGAAGGATTACATTTTTATTTGATAAAAAATTAACGATTCATTCTTGAACTGCGTCGAACGCAGTTAACCGGTTGAGTGAATTAGCGAACGCGTTAATTTCAATTTGCCAGCAGGATTTTAAGCAATCGAGATCATACCGGAAGGAAACACGAAGAATGGCAATTCGTGCAATCCACCAACATCAAAATGTAAACTGTTCTTCAGCGCTGGTTCTCTCTGTTTCTTCTTTTGCGGGGTGGAACACAAAAACGGAAATAATTCGCCGGACTTATTCGCGGTTTTTGCCCTTTTTCTCGAGACGTTCGAGTTCCCTGTCCCCGGACGGCAAACGCTGGTGTCCCCGGCAGTGGAGAGACAGCCCGAGACAGAAAACTCGACGAATTAATTGGAAATGTGCCGCGTACGGTACGGTGTGTACACGTTTTCTCTTTCTCGCACGGGCGCGGGCGCTGGGAAAATACGACAGGGAAACGGGCGTCGCGATTTAACGAGTTACGCTACGAATTCGCGGGACGAAATTGCCCCGGTAATATCTCGGGAACCTCGTGTCGGCCAAACACGAACACACGGCCCCCGAAACCACGAAAAATCGAACCCAGAGTAGCGCGTGTCACCTGTCGAGATTCGGCCGGAGTTATCGCGGCGCGATAATTCTCGCCTCGTCGAGAGGCCGTTTCCCTTTATCGGTCGGACGAGCTTGCTCGCGGCGATCGTTTCTAGATCATCTGTACTAATTCTGCGATCATAATTCATCGATCAGACAGAAAACTGGGTCGGAAACCAGTGTAACTTGAACATTTTATTTATTCGCGAGTAACAGAATTGAGCACACCTGTTAATCTTCGTGAATAGATACATCCTGTCGACTGCCAGAGAATTATTCTTCAATTATTCTAATGTTTGTACTTTAATTATCTCGATTTCTCTCTACACATAAATCAAATTATACAACGATTTACAACTTCTAAAATAATTGTACAGCTGGACAGGTGAAATGTAATGGATCTCTTCCAGGATTGCAGTCTTTCAAAAACTGCGAAATAATTACCGATCGTTCACGAATCGACAACAACTTTGCACTGCGAAACGAGACGAATATTTCAACAGCAACGAATGACAACTGGATAAGAATCGACGATTAATTGTATTGATCAGGATTCGCGAAATTCGCGATGATTTCGAGGCAATTCGTTCGCGCGTGTCGGGCAACTTACAGACAGGCAGGTTACGTTGTTTCGGTTCGCGAAATTCGAATTGACGAATCGGTGGCAGAAAATTCACGGGGTTCTCTGGTCGCTGGTTATCCGGAGTGTCGATGTGCCTGTGTTCTCCTTTCCTTTTTTACCTGTCCTACTCGTTCTCTCTCCCTCTCTCTCTCTCTCTCTCTCTCTCTCTCTCTCTCTCTCTCTCTCTCTCTCTCTCTCTCTTGCGCCAGTTACCTGTATGTACGCGGAAAATTAGAGGATCCGAGCGACGAGGAACTGGCCGGGGAACTCGATTTACATACCTCGACGGGCCTGGATCGCGTCGGATCAAGTTAGCAGGGGCGACGAGTGAACTTAATTAAGCGGGTGCGCGAATCCTGGTTCGCGGCGTACACGTGCCATACACTTCGTTAAATTTTATTCGTCGTAATTGTGGCGCTGCCTCGCTCGCGCGTTGCCCTGGCCCCCTGTCGCATAGCGTCGACTAGCGTCCCTTAGCATCGTCGACTAACGTGTCGCGGTTGCTGACTCGGTTCGGGTCGGGTCGGTTCGGTTCGGTACAGTTCTGTTAGGTTCGAGGCGGTTTAGGTTCGAACCCGTGTCTCGAGCGTGTGTCGAGCGTGTGTCGAGAGTCGCGACGCGTTCTCTAGCCAGCCTTCTCTTTAATTACATCCTCCTCGGGGCTTAAGGCCGAGCTCGGCCAACCGACGGCCCT
The DNA here is from genome assembly GCA_028455805.1 of Lasioglossum figueresi. Taxonomy (NCBI): domain Eukaryota; kingdom Metazoa; phylum Arthropoda; class Insecta; order Hymenoptera; family Halictidae; genus Lasioglossum; species Lasioglossum figueresi. The sequence continues at coordinate 14,509,652 of CM052196.1, forward strand.
TCAACGGTCCAGCACACCGGAAGTCGACGCTTGCTGCCTTTCCAAATCGCTCGTAAACGCGACCGACCGGCACGCCGAGCGCCACGCACCACAGAAAGATACACCTCTCCCTCTCTCTCTCTCATTCTCTCTCTCTTGCTCTCTCGCCAGCGGATCTTTTAACCGTCGCTCCCTCGTTAGTCGAACGTTAATGAGAAATCTCTTCGTTACCCGACATTCGAGCCGCCCGACCGTCGAGCTATTCGTACATGATCTAACGCCGCGACCGTAATACTGGGTGTCCCACGTGTAGTCGCTGGTGAAATAAAACAGTTCTGGAAAGAACTCGAAATCCACGAATTGTGGCCGGTGTCGTATCTGCTGTTACAATGTAATGTATAATAGTTTGCGTTATTAGTCGAAATGACGATCGGCACGAGTGGGCAGAACGCGAGTTGCAATTGGGTCGGGAACACGAAATTTTTTCTCAAATTTATCAGGATTCCCGAAAAAGTAGTACCCGATATTTCGGATTCTCGCGCACCTCTAAAAATAATGTAACGCCATCGTTAAATTCTTCTAATGTCTTTGCAGTTGCGTATCGGACCAATTAATTCCTGTCACAAACGCACAAAGTCCACTGCTCATTAATATCTCCGCCAAAATTGCAATAAATGACGGTTGTCGTCGGCGAGGACTGCAGGCGTCACTATTACCATCTACGCTCGTTACTCGACTGCGATGCGGCTATGACGAAAACGAATCGACGCGATTTAAAACGGCGAAAATATTCAAACATATTAATCGTTAACGCTAGGTTTACCGAACACCGAACGAGGTAGATTCCGTTAATGTTTACTTTACACAAATCACCGAAGCGCGAAAAATATGTATAATGACGTCAAATAAGCGAAATATTTGGCAAAGCTTCATAGCTCGTGAAACGAGCAGCGCGTATCGTATTTGCTAAATAATAATACATCAAATAAAGCCTTACAATTCCGCGAAGCTAAATAAGAGTAAAAATTGTATAAACATATGATGTTTACCACTTTATTAACCGGTTCCCCGGCGTGTGCGAGAGTATCGAGATATCATTTTTTTTTCGCTGCCATTGTCGAGAATTCCCGCAACGATGCAGGACACAGAACGGAGATGGCTTTTGCTGGTTTATTATTAAAATGCGAAATTCATTAGCGAGGCGTTATTTTTCGTCGTTGATGGAGGGAAATAAAAAAAAAAGATAAATAAGAGACGCGTCATATTGTTCTGCGTGAATTCTTTTTGGCTTTTGCTTTTCCGCGGAAAAGATTGAAAACGCGGCGTAATACGTAATGTCACATCACGATCTCGTTGGTTGTCCCGCAAAAATGCCAGCTACAGGAAAAAAGTGTCATCGTGGAAAACGTCGCGCGGTTTGCAAGCGAAATGGTCAGCGAAAAGAAACGCGATATTTTTGCTGAGATCGTGACGCGACGTTTTTGTTTGCAACGTTCTAATAACATTGCTTTCCGGAAAGTTCGGCGCCGTGAATCTGAAACGCCCTGTACCCGCGAACGTGTTCCCACCGATTCCCTTTTCCAGACCGCGTTGCGGAATTTTCTTTATCGCTTCTCGGCTTTAATGATTAAATTATAATTATCATTATCCGTGTAATTCCCTCGGAACGAATTAATGGGCACGTTAGGGAGACACACGATCGGCCATTTTATCGATGCTCCCGCGATCCATTAAACGGGATTAATAAAATATATGTGTCGGGGATAATTTCTATTTCTTCTTGCTGCGCTCTTTTTTAAAAAAGGCACTTCTTGTTATCCTGGTCAATTAACGTCAAACAACGTCGCGGTAAAATACTTTTTGCAATCACAATTTACTTCTTACACGGTTTTACGTTGCAATGGTTGAAACAATTATTGGACTCTTTGTGCAAATGAGATAAAAATAGATGAAACGGCGAGTACATCGCGTTGTAAAAATTCACGGATGCCATAGGTGCGTAACGAACAATCTAGTAATAGTCTGCATTTAATTTCATGCTACTTACATCGTATCACCCTTTGTGCATCATCTTTTCGTTATGCCCTTTGTGTGCGTCGCATGCAATACCGACGCATTTTTGCGAATTACTTTTCGTGTGCGTCAAAGGACGACCGTTAAACAAATGATTAATATTCGAGAGTTGAACAATAATGATAATAATAACAACAACAATAATAATTACCGGTTTATTATTAACGAGCAGGCGGTACCCTTTGGTAAACAACGGAGTGCATTTGCATAGATTGTTCACGAAGCGATAGAATCTGCGGAGGGGTCGATTCCACATGGAAAAGTTTGCGGCACGGCGGCCAGAGGGGTTTGTAAAATTCATTTGGACGGCTCGGGCTCGTTGTCGAGGAAAATCTGCTTAAAAAAAAAATTTCTCCGATACACGCGCGTCCCGTGATTACAGTAATTAGAATCGGCGGGTAATGAACGGACGCGTTAACCGAGTTCTCTATTCAATTGCACTGGGTCGTGCCCGACGAGACCAACTAGATACACCGGAGACTCTCTCGTGTCCATTATCCGAACTACAAACGAACTACAAATATATTTTATATATATATATATATAAAATCGTTTATACGCTTCATATTGTAATTATAACTACCGAGACTTGTACATTAAATCACAGACGAATCACGTGAAAAACATTTTGCGTTTTCGCGAACGAAAGTAAAAGAGAAATGGGCAAACAAGAGAGTATTACGTGGTACACTAAAACGCAATGAATGGGGTAACAGTGATTTAATAGATTGATTTCATTCTGTTATGCATGATAATATTGACAATAACATTGACCGTGTAACGAGCAATTAGAAGCAATTGAAAGTAACAACGAGAACATCACGTATCGAGACACGAAAGCATTGTAGACAATTTTGCACAATTATTTATGGATAGAAACTTTCCAATTTACCAGCTAGAGCATAAATGAGAATCGAAAAGAACGTTAGAACAAGGTGTCGATTTTTCCCGGGCAAAGTTTAATGCTAAATTAATGACCGTGTATGGTAATTCTTTTCCAGCCACTTTTGTGTCTCTGTTAACACAAATATGCGCTGTATTTCAATTCAGCCGAGCCGGCAAAGCGAAGCCTCGCCGAACGAATTCATTCGACCGGCTCCCGAGTTAGTTTTCGAGTCGGAGAGGTTGCCGACCCGAGGGATGGATGGCGTATCCTGTATAATTTGTTACCGAACGAGACATCCCGGAATGGAAATGCTTTTTATCTCGAGAAGGGGGATACGATCGCTCGATAGGAAACTGTGTCACCGTGTCTCCGCTCCGTGTGTTCTCAAGCTAAAACGGTAACCTTCGCGAACGATCGCGCACCGAGCCGTTTCCTTCTCGACCTATCGTTTTTGCGCGACTTCGATCGGTCGACGTCTTCGGAGCTTTTTATAGACACACACACAAGAATATTCTCGCGACCAGCTGCAGCCTTCCAACCGCACCAGAACACCGAAACATGGTCCTGCTTTTCCAGACAAATGTTCCTTACCTTTTATTTGAATGCAAACAGCTCTAAAAAAGTGGTGGGTCGCTGTTGACCCGAGGAAAGGATATCGTGCGATGCTGCGTTAAAAGCTGAAAACGCGGAATTACATTTTCTAATAGGTGACCTGGTTTTCGAGAGAATTGAGTTTGAAGAGTTGGAGGTACAAGTTAAGTAGTTAAGGTCGGCCACTGGTCGGGCACGCTGGCATTTTTCAGACACGATTCGCTCGGAAACGAATGCTCTTTTTGAATAATGCTGTTCTACGTTTTCTACTCAGTTTATCACGTAGAATCACCTCCGAAAGTTAATATTGTTCCACGACGACTGATACAGCCTGTACAAGACGTTAACTTCGCAATACAGAATATTACCGACCGAAGTGGAAGTATTTCTCGGTGAACATTATTACGCGAAAGATATGGGTCATCGTCGACCCAGGGGCGGCCTGTGGCGGGTTTAAATTGTGCCAGCGTCGATTGTATCGCGATCCGGAGCGGATATTTCGTCCGGGTCAGCCATTGAAAATCACTAACACGCGAACGCGTCCGAAAACGGTGCGGTGGCGATTGCAACGCGAATATTTAATGCAACATCAATTACTCGAATTCGGTCGGTAAATTGGCACTACATCGACTCCCGGTTGCATTCAAAGGCGAGGAAACGCGAGGGCGACAGAGAGAGAGAGAAAGAGGGGAGCGTTGCACCGGTCGACAGTTCGCTACCGCTAATTGCGTATTTTCGGGACAACGGAGGGTAAAAATAATCGAGGTATCGGTCGCGTTGTACGACGCACGGGTTGACGATGGTGTTTGCGGGGAAGGGAACGATGGTGCATCGAATCGCGGCACACGAGACTCGATTCCCTTCCGCGAGGCGAAAGGCGCGGACAATTTTTCCGTTTTCCGATTTGTCCGTTCACGCGGAAACGGTTTATTGGCCGGCGACTCGTTCGAATGGAAAGAAACGAGCTGAATTACGGAAGCGATAAAAGGGTAACGGTGGCCCGGTGCAAGAGGGGTTGAACGAGGAAGGAGAAAAGGAGAGGGAGAGGGAGGGAGAGAGATAGAGGCGACTGGCTCGGCCAGAAATCGAGGATATAAAATATGGTAATGCGACGGATTCTTTTAACGAAAACGGGCATCTCTTTCCACCGTAATTAACGAGTCGAAAGCCTGCGAATAGGTGTCGCGACGCTACCAGCAGAGCCGTGCCGGGGGCTCAAGCTCGACGGAGATGCACGACTCCCGGACAATTAACGGCAACCGGGAATGAAATCGGTTCGCTCGGCTCGGCTCGGTTCGGTTCTGTTCTGTTCTGCTCGCTTGCTCGCTCGCCGTGCCGATGCAATCGTCGCGTTTATACGGAGACGATTCCCGAGCGTATACGCGTATCGATACACTCTCCCGAGCGCGCTGCACACCTGTGCGCACACCGGTCCGGAGGCGTAGGACCACCGTTTCGTGATCAATGGAAGACGATAATATTATTCTGTAACGACCGTAATACTTTTAAAACCCGTAGCACGATCTCGACGCCCTCTTCAACTATTTTTCTCTTTCTCTCTCGGCCAGCTCGCCTTGCGCGATAGCCGCTACTTTATTCGAGTTAGTAAACTTGCTTTGTCTTCGTGGACTCATAGAAAAATGGCCGCGCCAGAGAGTCATCCGGAATTGTGTTCGCGTCGTGGCTCACTGAAATTGGACTTCCCGGTGTTTCATCTTCTTTCAGATTACATTTATCGAAATCCGGATTTGTTTCGAATTTCTATCGAGGTTCGCTTCTTTCGGAAATTAACGGGCGATTACAGTCATTTTCATCGAACGAAAGAGTTGAATACCTTCTGAATACCTTAATTTCAGAAACTTTCAGAATAAATTGACGACGAGCTGCATACACGAAACATGTATATTCGGTGTATTATGTTTCCGTAGTTCTCCGACACATAAATCGATCGTTTTAAAATATCGCATTGCTCTTACGAAAGTCGTGCATTTAATGGTTAGTGTCGTGCATGGCTGCTGTATATCTGGAATATATCACCCTGTAAAATTATACTAGTACTAATTAAACTGCAGACATTTATGCCACCATAGATTTTCACGGACCACTTCGTAAAGATTCCAAACGGTGAAGAAAATAATGGTCGTCTCTCACTCTTTTAAAAATCCTGCGACACGGATTCACGGGAACTCTAAAGAAGAAGAAAAAACGCATAAAGCTTGTAACAATAAAAGGCGTAAGGTTTTTCGGTAGCCGTACGAACACTCCGCGTTTTATTTCGATAGTTTCGTCGAGCGACCAAATATTTTTTCTGTTTGTTAATGGAAGAGATCCGGTATTTTTGGTACGGCGATATAATATACATTCCCTTTGCTGCCTTGCAGCGAGAGACTCGAAAAGGATCTGCCGTTGGCTGTTACGGTGGCGGAAGGGTGCAGGATTGACGGCACGCGACGGAACGAGACAGCGGTCAATCGTTACCAGGAGGAGGAGACGAAGAAGAAGAAGAAACTGCTCGTTCTGCCTCGCTCCGAGCCACTGCGGACGTTTCGTTTCCGGCTCGAGGAAGGTCCAGAGACGGTGGTAGTGGTAACGGCAGTGGCGGTAATGGTAGCAAGGGAATCGATGTTGGAAAGCGCTGAAATCGCACTATGTCGAGTAGCTTTCGAGCAACGCGGACGGGACAGCAGTCGAATTGTCGAGAGAAAGGGAGAGTGGCATCCGCTTATCCTCCGATTTCGATGATATTTGGATGTATAGTAATCCATATCATTTTACAAAAATCTATAGTGTAGAATGAATTTGGCGATCGGTCTCATACATCTTAAACAAAATATGCAGCATTCCATTTACGTGCACGGGAGGGCATAAATCACCGGACACTTACTTATCTTCGACAAAATGGTAATTGCAGAATACAAGATTCCAGCTTGATTTTATTGTTTTATTTTGATCAAACGTAACTATATTTCAATGGAAAATTAAATCTATACATAAACTATTTGAATGAATGTTGAATAAAGGAGAAAAAACAATTGGAAAACAATTAGTCCACTTAAATTGAAAAAATTAGAAAACATAAGAATAAAAATATAATAAGGTCACCTTCGTTTTTGTAAGAATTGTGCGATCGAAAGAGAAAGGAAGCGAGAGGGGGAGCTGGTTGAGTCAGAAGTAAGTTATTAGCGGTGGATGTATCGTGCGTGAGCGGTGTCACGGTAAACAGCCGGGAAAAGGGGGGCGAGTTGGAAATAATTAGAAGACCGCGAGCATTATTCCCGGCCAGCTGACGGGTACGTCGACGGCCCGGGGTACGACAGACGGGACGGTCAATTAGGATGCGGATGGGAAATAATGATCCGTCGCGGAGAGAGAGGATGCTTTCCGATTTCCAGTCGATCCGCAGCCGGCTCTGGTCGACTGTGCATTTGTCAAAGAAGAATACGGTTCGTATCGATGGAAGTGGAAAAGACGGTGCTGCGCGCGGTATTCTAGAGCAAAAGGACCGAGTATATAAGAGACTCTAGCGAAAAGACCAAGCGGAGAAGAAGACGAAGAGAGGAGATGGAGCAGGAAGAAAAAGAAACAAGTGGAAGAAGCAGGTTGGATGTACCGGTGTCGTACGCGGGATAGACGAGCATCGTGAGAGACGAGAGATAAAGATAGCGCGGGAGGGATCGAGGGGTGCGGTAGGGGCTAGGAAAAATGATGAGCCAGAAATAATTAGCGGGGTTGCAGAGCGCGGTCGGCCGAACGCAGATGTGCCAAGTCCGTATGAAAAATTAATGACATCCCGTTCTCGGCGATTCCCTTCTTCGCCCCGGCTGCTTTTACCCTCCCCCTCCCACCCCGTTTTCGCAGCCCGGAGTTTATTCCCTCTTCGATTCTTTTTTTCTTTTCCTTCTCTCCCACTCTTTCTCTCTCACGCTCTCTGTTCCACCGGGCAGCGGTGGTCTTTTTTTCGTTCCTTTTTACTTAAGCCCGGTTTCCCTTTATTGCCAACCCTCTTTCGACGATCTCGCGTGTCTCGACGAAATTTAGCCGCGCCACGATCCCCGATAGGCTCTATAATTATCCCGTTTTATCTTCATCAGGTGGGGTGGCTTTCGGGGAGAACGACTCGCGACCGAGCAAGCGATATAACTACGGGGAGAGAGAGAGAGAGAGAGAGAGAGAAAGAGAGCGAGAGAGAGAGAGAAAGAGAGCGAGAGAGAGAGAGAGAGCCAGCGAATACACCAGCGAGCGCACCAGCGCCTGTACTACGAGTGCGTTTTCGATTCGAATCCGGCACACACACACACGCTCCCTATTTATGCCATGCCTGCCGACACTAAAGCAGTTGCGGCCAAGCGCGCGATCGCTTCTTTTCGCTGTTTTCTCCTTTTCCCTCTCACTTCTCTCGCTCTCCGGAAAACGCCACAGCTCGTCCGTCCGCCCGTCCGTCCGTCCGTCCATCCACCCCCGCCCCCTTCCTACTTCTCTCTATTCGTTCGTTTCTGTCCTTCCGGTAACAGAGCGCGCCAGTCGGCCGCGTCCATAAATCCATTCTTCTTTTTAATTTGTCTTCGTTACGCGCGTCAATCATTTCCCGTTTGCTCTGTACCCCGGTCTGTCGTCGTCTCGCCGAGCCCGCGACACCGACACCGTCCCGCCGTGCTTTTCCCCGTCGTTTTTCACGGTTTCCCGGCATCCCCCGCGACCGCGCCATACCGATCGATAAATTGCACACGCAACACCGATTCACCGAGCCCGCTCGTTTCGTAACGAACTTCGTCGAGGAAACGAACGATCGACACCGTCGAATTGCGCAACGGCCCCCGACCCGGCTCGATTTCCCAACGTCGGACGACAAAGTTGTCTCGTCCTCTTTCTACTTTCCTCCCTTGTCTTTTATGTGTCGATGCTCCAGCGACGTTCGCCTAACTACTCCGAATAATTTCGCTTCGCGGATAATCATGTCTTCTACCCCCGTCCCCTCTGATCGGGGAGCACAGGAGATTGCTCCCTAGGGCAACGCAAATGACGCCGGCGTACTCTCCATCTTCGAAGTTGGACGTCGACGACCGGCCAACGCCATCTGTCTTGCTTTCGATTTCGACGCAGCGCCCCGTGCCCCCGAGGGCAGTCCGTGCCCTTGCTGACCTAGACTCTCCGTGCCTTGAAAATCTTGCTACACACTGCTAGACACAAAGCCACTGGTACGTCTGTAGTTTCCACAACGAGGAATAGTATAATTTAAGAATATAAAGTACAGTGGCTACTGCCCAACTAGAGCAACTGGAAACTATAAGAATCGTTTTGACCCGGAAGCGATCTAGATTAGCTCCGAGGGCAACAGTTCAGAGCAGCCGCCATATAAAAACCGAGAGCCTCTCGCCCGCGCTTATTCAGCACGAACAAAGGACCGTATATCTTGTTCCATGTACAGAAATGCTCGAAGATTTTATTGCTCTCGATGTCAGCGCAGTCGGACCCTCTCGAGGGCAATTTCCCCTTAAATCATACATCCTCTAAGAATCTTGCTTCGACGCAGCAACAGTAACTCTAACTTTCTCTCTTTTTCCCTCTCCTTCTCTCTCTCTCTCTCTCTCTCTCTCTCTCTCTGCATCGGAATATTCGAGTTGCCCGACGATCTCGCGGCTCCGAGAGCGGCGCGCACTGGCCCCAGGGGCAACGTTCCGATGGAAACGACGCCGGAGACACAAGAAGACACTCTCGATCTCCGGAATTTGACGTCGACGGGACGCCAACGCGCGAATACCACGCGTACCCTGAAGGGCAATCCGCGTATCTCGTCGAGGTTTTGATCGAAGGTCGAGGAGGGGATGAATCGCGGCGCGCTCGGCCGTGGTCCGCGAAAATCAAAATTATAGGTTTCCCACGTCCGCGCGCGCGGGGCTTCGTTTAACGTTGATGTATGCACGATTGTCGAGCGCGGCCGCAAATGGAGCGACGGACAAATATTTACAGTTAATATTATCCCGTTATAAAAGCAGTGACCGTCCCCCACGGTTCCCGATCGACGCGACGCGACGCGACGGGCCGCGTTCTAACGCGCGATATTGATAAACGAGAGAGCCGTCGCGCGTCTGCCCGGCATAATACCGATAATTTATGAACGAGACCGGCCGACCGAGTTTCTCTTCTCCTCCCGCAATTAACTCGTCACTTTCCGCCCCTCTCCGACGCCGCGGAGCGTTCTCTTTGTCGCGAGCGCTCTCTCTTTCTCGCTTCGACGCTCCCTCCTCGTTGCTCTCGAGCGCGCGCGAGCTTTCCGATATATCCGGTCTAGACGCAGCTTTTACTTATTCACGGTAATCGGCTCTGCCCGCGAGTCCTCGTCTTACCTTCCCAGTTTATAGTCTGAAATTTTCAGACCGAACAAGACCGTGCCCAGTTTTTTCACGATCGCGCACGCGATTCGCTCCGTCCCACCGGGTGGGGGTGGGCCCCTCCTCTGTACTTAACCGCGAGAAACACAGGCTCTAAAAATCAAATACACACGGCACCCTGGAAAACTTTCGCCCGTCTACTTGTCTGTAAATTAAATTTTATTATTTAGCCGTTTACACCCCGCCCTAGATTCGGACCGTTAAACTCTTTTCAGAATCATGCTCGAGACCGCTGCCACACGCTGCCACGCTGCGCTAAATCGGGTTCAATACCGTCGTCGAGTCGCACGGTCCTGCATGCTAGAGGAGCTCGTGGAAGTCGACGAGTGTCGGATCCGATTATCAAATCATTCGAAATGTTACCGGGGAAGTTTTACCATCTCGGAAATCAGATTTCAGTCGCTTCTCTCTTTGCTCGTGAAATATGAAAAATCGTGGGAGTCGCTGGGAAAACTTGCTGAATTTAACGACGCGTCTTCGCTTCACGCGGAATTAATATGGCGCCGAGCGAGAGCCTCGTAGCTCCTTTTTCCGATCGGCGAAACGCGGAGATCATGCCACTGTTGGTCCGTAAAAAATTTGCCAACTTTGTGAACACAGTATGAAGCAAATCGAATTCTGATAACACCCGCTGTAGCTTGCAGTATGAATACAAGCGGATCCGCTGTACAGTGGTGCGTTTAGACTAAACCAGTCGGTGCTCGTTCCGTTTCGTAACGAACTATACTCGCGAATGCGAGCGAATGTTCGTGCGATTTAAATTTAACATCGACGAAGTTATGTTCCAATTTTTCCGAAACGAGGGATTGGCGATCAGTTGCTTGTTTGGTCTGATTATGTTTGGTCTACTAGGATCAATTCAATTGATATCTGGCGTTTGTTTCGCGAAATTTACAGGATTCGAAAGATCCACCGTTTAGCTTGTCTTTCTATTATGCGATCCTTGTCTCGAGGATCCTACGATCTGTAGATTTGATCCCTTTGCCGTACTTTGACGAGACTGACTCGTGATGAGAATTCCGGGCCAAACGTAAACGTTACGAGTCAAGCTCGTAGTCGTAATATCATGTCAAACATAAATATCACGAGTCCGACACGGATTCAAAAGTTCGAACCAAACGTGAATGTCGCGAGTCGACCTCGTGGAGCGTACAGCTACTTCGCAGGTAGTCGGAAGATATGAACATGTCTTCGCAGCTTCGGCTCCTTTCGCGAAGATTTGTGGACACCGCCTGGGCCCGAATTCTTCCGAGTTAACCCGGCGTTGGTGAGGTGGAAAATGTATCGAAAGTGGTAAGGTGGGGTCTCACAAACTCACCGAAATAATATATTGTATTATAGAAATAAATACCTTTTTCATGAATATAAGATTAGGTATTGCTTAAGAGGCTTGTCATTTTTCAGAGTAAAAACACAGATCCACGAAATTATACATATTTTTAAAATACACTCAGGCCCGACACGCTGTCGCGCGTTGCACAATGTTATAATCAATCTAAAATCTCTGGGATCTGTGAGACCTAACTAACGGCGGGTTAAAAGGTACCGCAAGAGGTTAAAGAGATCGTTTTCGGGGATTAAGATGCAGGTCAAAGTGTTGCGAGTCGTAAGAGCACGAAGAGTCGTGCGAGAGGTCGAGTTTGGAGAGTTCAGAGTTTATTTGCTCTGTCATTAAATATTCCTGTTTCTACTTTCGTCTTCGAAAGGAACCATGCCTGTTCACGAAAAGTCTTTACACTACAGAATGAAACAAATTCTCGCGTGCTATTAATCGCGACAGCCAATTTCTGTTTTGCATGAAAACGTTCGGTCCAGTAACAATTTCTTGGAAATTCCTCCGTTAATGGAATCCAACGTTCGAGAAACCAATGGGAGATCTAAATTCGCCAATGAATGGTCGATTACAGAGAATCGGTGCGTGTCTGGCGCCGGTGTCGCGGCCGGACGCGAGATTTTTATTTCCCCATCCGGCAACGATTCCTCGTCGCCGTGCTCGCTTCTTTTTCTCGCTTTTCGCTCTCGCGCCCTGCCGCGGCACGAGAGGAGCCCGCCCGGAGCCCGCGCACCGGAACGTCATAAATTCCAGGCCATCCTACTCCCGGCTCTCTTACCCGCTACCCTCTTCCTGTTCCCTTTCCCGTTTCCTCCCTTTGCTTCCCAGTTCTTCGTCGCTTCCTCTGCTCGGTGTCCTTTCCCCCTTTCTGGACTCGCCGGCAGTGGCTCCTCTGTGACCGAACGCGGAAGAGGAGGGGGAGAGTCCCTCTCTCTTTTTGCGAGCGGTTCGCGTCGGCTCCCCTCGGAAAAGCCGCGATAACGCGGAAGAAACGGCGGAACGTAATTAGAAAGAGTGCCATTTTTAAACCGTTCCGCCGCCGGCCCTTCCTCTCCCGCATCCCTTTTTCCCGAAACGGTAGTCAGCATTCGCGGTGCCTCTCTCGGACGCTCCATCCGCGCCGGAGAAGATTATTCAGCGAGAGAGGCAGAGAGGACCGTCGGCGATATCGGAGAGGCGGTACAGGCAAATGGCTATTTTCAAATTAGACGAAACGCCGGGAAAGGTCCGTTCGGCGCGAGATTTTGGAGGGACAGAGAGAGGGAGACCGGAAAACAGAGAGAATGCTCTGCCGGTAAATTGGTCGTCGCAGCGTTGCTCGGGAACGCAATTCCGAACGACGGATGAAAAACGTATCCGGAAAACGTTTCGATCGGACCCGTGGGGGGAGGGGGGCTCGATTCGTGTATGAAATCGACTCACCCGCTTGCCTGAGTAGCATGGCGAACAGGAGCAGCGCGAGATCCATCCTCGGGATCCTCGCGCTAGCTTGCGCGCCGAGATCTCCGAGACCCTTCGAGTTCCTGTCGATGTTCCTCGATGTGAAACTGCTCGAACGGCTGGTAGAGTGTTCCCTCCTGGACCCCTATCCTTCGTCGCACCTGTACCGTCCCGCGGAGCACGTTTATCCTGCGATAAACACGCACGTTTCCACACAATCACTGCGATCCGCTCGAGAACTCCCCCCCCCCCCCCCCCCCGCCTGTAACCCACGCGCCGCTACGCTCGACTTTCGCCAACGCTCGGGGGTCCGCGAAAATCCGCTACCACTGTAGTTCTTTCACGGTATCGCATTTTTTCGGGGAATCGTCGGGAAGAGTAATTACGCAGCGGGTTAATCGAATCGCGCGCTGTTGTTCCTCGCGCTCGTAATTCAACGTCGAACACGGTGAACCTTGTTTTCCGAAATCTCGTTCGTCTTTTCACCCGCTGTTGGGGATCGGTGTTCGGGATAAACGCGCGCAAAAACACGAGAGGAGAGGGTCAGATGGAGGGAGATGTTGATCGGAGCCTGGCAAGTATTACGGACGCCCCGTATTTCCGTCGAGTGGGCTCTCTCTCGAATTGTTCGGGTTTCGCAGCCGAGAAGAACGATTGCCGGCCGTTTAAAAACGACTCGGGGATTTTCGAAGTTTCCGCGATTTTTGAGTAACGCCGCGTCATCCGATCTGAGCGGCCGATAGCGCGATAGTTTGGCACCGGGACAGACCCGCTGGGAGGACGAGTAATTCTCAGTCGAATCTCTCGCAACGATCGCAGCGTCAACGAAAAATAAGATCCGAGGATATCCAGTCGCGGCGTCTCGTTCGTGAGATTCGTGCAGATTCGAGTGACTAGAAAGAGAGAGAGGGAGAGAGAGAGAGTGCGAGAGAATCAGAGAAGTATACGCGAGAATGAGAAAGACGAAGTTGGTACGTGTTTTGTCGATCGACTTCACGATTCTCGAAATTGTTTCTCCCGATAATTACCCTCGGGAAATTGACCGCTCCGGTTAAACGACAGTCGGTGAAACTTGAAGAGCGAGTGGGCGGATACGGAACACGCCCGGCCAGTTCTCTTTACGATAGCGGGAATCGTCTGGCGCCGAGAGGGAACCTGTGTTCGGCTTCGGAGCGTCGTGAAAAAAGAGCCGCGGAACCAAAAGAATGAGAAACAGGAGAGAAGCTCTCGCTCGTGGGTGGCTACAGCAGACACAGAATGAACGAGCCGAGGGAGAGAGTGAAAGGGAGGCAGAAGAACATGGCAGAGAGGGAGAAGCGAGGGTGAAAGGAATGCCGCGAGAGAAGAAAAGAGAAAAAGGAAGCCAGCCGGCGTACGGAGGGTACGGCTTTTAAATGCAACTTGTTGCAATCTCGCCCAAAGCTCCGAGCTTCTTCGACTGGGAAACGCGCACGTGTGTCTTTCGACCGGAGGAGTGAGAGAGCGTGCACGCGTGGCACGCGTCCACGCGCGCACACGTCGATCGATCATCTCGATTCTCTGCGTACTCTCTGTCGCGAAATCTCGCTATATAGATCGAGCGCCGATGATCCAGGTCGCTGGCGCCGCCGGAAATCGATATACGCGTTCGCCAAACTCCGAACCGGAAGCGCGCCGACACCGGACCACCGACCGGACGCCGAATTATTTAACCGGACCAGCTTTTGCTACGCCAGTAGTCGTCGCCCTTTTTGTTTTTCCAATGTCGTGACACGTGCAACGCCGCCGTCGGCCAGCACGCGATCTCTCCTGTCTTTCTTTTACCGATTCCCTTTGCTGGTGTTCGCTTCCCACGTATACTAGCGAGAGAGAGACGCGTCTACCTTGTCTGCCACGTATGACGCGAATATGTGTATTGATTCGAGACTATTCCCTTTCCAATTCAAAGAAGGGCGGACCGTGCCAGACGATTTGTCGACACATTGCCAAAGATGAAATTTCCCGAACCGGTATCCAACTTTGCAACCACTCGTTTTAGCCGCTTCCACCACGGTCTCCCCCCGAGTTTCCCGGATTCGCACCGAATTTCCCGAGGATTCTCCCACTTGGCCGAGGAACGAGAGCCGAGATCGCCCTGATTTTATTGCCCTCACCGAGACGGACGTCACCGATCATCTGGATTCCCTGCGACCCATCGCTATTGTGACCGGTGATTGTCTCGTGATTTTTTAATCCAACAAGTCACCCTTTAATATCAGAATTATCATGCGCAATGAGATTTTTAAGCTTCCCCTGGTTATAGCACCATCATTGAGAATCCCAGTAATTGGCTTCCGGTAGATACAGTGTTAATTGGGGATTTGTTGCACTGGGTTAATCCGATGATTACGAGAAGATGTAGTAACGATGGTAGGGGATGCATTAAAGTAAGATACGTTACAGAAAATGTATCGGATTGCGAGTTAAATTCCAGGATAATATTGGGTACAAGAGAAGGGGTGCACAGATGGCGGAACGTTAGAGTAAGAAGATACATTACAAGGAATCTCTCAAATTGCTGGGTGAAATCTATTGTATCCACGGGAAAGTATACAGAGACGGCAAGGGAAGCGTTGCAATAATAAGACACCTTGCAGCGAATCTATTGAAATACAGGGTGAGCTTGTTGAATACCAGAAAAAGTATGCAATGACGGCGAGATATATTAGGTCAGTGGAAAAGTTCCTGCACGATATTAAAATACAAGGAGTGACAAGGATGAATAAGAATTGTTTTAAAATTCCTTGCAATGTTCACGTATTACTTATTCCAATGTATCAGGTCAGTGCACTGTTTCGTATTAAAATACGAAATTCAAGGTACCGGACGTCTGCACTGGCTTAATACATTAGAACAAGAAATACATTACTATTGCAAGGAATTCTTGAACGACTCTTGTTCAACTGTGACGCGAGAATGATGCAGCACTGGTTAAAAGCGTGGTACCACACGATTGAAGCTTTGAGAACGAAGATATACTCCTTAAATCGCCAGTCCTAAGTAACTATAAACGTGTTCCTTGAATTATTCAAAAGCCAACTATCTGAGTAATAGCTTTCACAAATGTCAAAAGCGATCTCCACAGTGTGAGCGAGTTTTCTTGAAAATCGTAACGGTTTGAAATGTTTGCCGATACCGCATCAAAAGACAATTCTCGGTTATTAACGAGAAATATTCTGCGGAAGATCCGGTCTCTATATATCTCTCTCTGTGGAACAAAGTAATATAGATCCTGGCCCGCGCAGAAATCCCAGAGTAAAATTTCCAGTATAAATATTCAATATTTCCTCAACGGGGAGGCAAATACTTATGAGTATTCAGTAGCGTGCGCCACCGCGAGCAAACCTGCTTGAAAATTTAAACCGATCGCTGCGACACGGAGGATTATGGTCCCGTTCCGAGACGATCTATCAAAGTTGCAAAAGACTGATGCTCGAATTCAGAGTCCCGGTCGAGCGACAGGTCGCCGGGGTCTTGGCGAATGGGAAACCGCTTTGACCAATGTCCGGGACCGAGAGAAGGTCCGAAGATGAACAAAACATCCAAAGATGGAAAGAACGTCGAAAGATGCGCAAAAGCGAAACTTCGGCGGAAGAAGCCTGAGGACTTCCGGTAGACTGGAAGTGGCGATTGGTCGCGGAAGTTTTTTCAGAGAGGTGTAACGGATTCGCGACGTGTCAACAAAATTTAAAAAACTGTTCCCAAGTGTAAGAGAAGATCCAATGATAAAAAGCAGGTACCAAACCGAAAGAAAGAGGTTCGAAACTGAGAGTCTCAAGTCCGGTAGGTAAAAACGGGCGAAGAATCGGCGGAAGAAGTTTGAGGACTTCCGGGAGACGTCGTAGGACGCGGGATCGTTGTATCCTTCCTGGAAGTGGCGATTGGTCGTGGAAGTTTTTCGGAAACGTGTAACGAAGTCGCGACGTGTAAAAAAATTTTTAAAACTGTTTCCAAACCGAAAGAAAGAGGTTCGAGGCCGGGGGTCGCAAGTTCGGAGAATAAAAACGGGCGAAAAATCGGCGGCCGAGGTTGGGGGACGTCCGGGGTGGTTTGGGATCGTCGATGTATCCTTACTGGAGGCGGCGATTGGTCGCGGACGTTGTTCTCGGCGGTGTAGAACGGCGTCGCGACGTGTCGCGGCGTGTCGCGGCGCTGCCCGGCACAGCACGGCACGGCGAGGAGCGTCTCCGAGTGAAAGTTCGCGTCGCGGATGGCCGATGCCGACTACGAAAGCTCGACGTCGCGCCAGTTTAGCTCCGTGTGCGCCGGTGGGTCGTGCACCTGGGCGCGTGCGCGTTGCGGCCCGGCCAGGTGCAAAACGCACGCGGCCGACACTCGAACTCGAACGAGAGCTGTCTGACAACCGACCAGTGCACACCGCTCGCGCCGCGGCCCGATAGCTGATCTTCGGCTTTCGCCGCTGTTACGCTCTGCTCCATCGATCCATATCCTCTTCGATTCCTCGGAGGATCCCGTGCGACAAGGTCGATGGATATTTGCCTGTGGTCCTTTCCCATTCGACGGGAACACCAATGCTATCCTAAGAGATAGCACACGGATGCATCCGACTCCAATTTCTTAAGCTTAACGATCATTTCGACGTGATACCACACCGACATCCCGGGAGCAGCTTCTGTTAGTTCGCCTCCCTGTCTGATTCCGTTTATCATGTTGACTGCTGCATTATAAAAATCTTCCATAAAGAGATCAACTAATGTAACCGAATCCGGAAAGACAAAATTTATCGTACCGTTTACTCATGAAAAGTACATTGTCGTCTTTCTTCTGGGATTCGTGGAAGCCGAAAATTTTTCCGATTTCATGGCAGCCAGTCATTCAAACTTTCTTTTGCAGATTGTTCAATCCACTTCCTAGATGTCGATGTTAATCCTCTTATTCGGCTTAATATAAACAGGTAATCGTTTGAAGTGGCTGGTATTAAATTAGATTTTAGGTGATCCGTTTATAAATCTAGGTTATCGCGAACACATTTCGGCCGAGCATTAATTATAAGACCCGGAACCTGTTATAGCATCTATTTGTTTTTCCACGGAGTTGGGTCAGTTGATAATAATAATGTTTTTCGAAGGACGGGGGTGAGAAGAGCGAGGATCGAAATTACATGCTTATTACAGGGAAGTTCTGGACAGTGTTGAAATGGAGGTTGATAGAATAACGCTGTAATTGATTCGGGAAGCTTCGTTTAACCCTTTTTGCCACGGCGCTGTAGACCGAACAGAGATTATTGAGCCATCTCCACATTTATTACCGCACCTCGTTACGCGTAATCTCATGGCGGTGATAACGAGATTCCGTTCGAAACTCATTTTTAATTTAATTTGATCTGTTTGCTGCTGTCGATGCCTGTAACTTCTCGCCGCATTCGTATTACTTCAACGCGTTCAATTGACATTGGATTGCGAACGTAAAAATAGTTGTATCGATAATTTCTTTTTTCGAACATCACGGTGGACGAAAGAGGCATTTCGCGATGGCTCATTTTTCCAGCATTGGAAAACCATGTAACGAATTAGGTAGATTAGAGTGGAAAATGTCGTTCGCGTCCCCTGTCGATGGCTTTAATATATTCATGTTGACGTTGAAACAATGTCGTATTTTATGGTGCGTTAAAACTTGATGGGTTACCTATATTTGAACTGGATTTTGTAGGAGATGAAAAACCTGCTTTCGGAGACGAAACTGGAACGATATTTCTCTTCGAGATGTCATTAGAGTTTGATCGTAAAGTTCCTCCGAATTACAATCTATTAACGAAACATTTCGCTCGATATTACAAGCCGAAACGTTACGGGAAAGTTGATCGTAAAAAATCATGTAAACCTTCTGGATCGGGAGTTATGTGTCGGTTTCGACGTTGAAACAGCGACAGTTGTCCAGACCAGAGGTCGGAAGAGTTATAGAACTTTTTAATACGTCCTACGTCAAACACGAACTATAGAACTTTGTTAAAAAACGTTCCAATGAGAACGGATGAAGGAAAGTTCCGGAAAGTGAGAGCCTTAGTTTGAATAGAACTTACAAAATACGGAACGAGAAAACGTGCTATATCAAGAACAGATGCTTCGTACAATATTAAAAAAGTTCTCGGTCATCGTCACTGTTCTAATTCTCAGCGCTGACATTCGGAGAGAAAACCTATTCTCACGGTATCTCCTTTATCTCACTTTTTCCATTCGATCCAGTCTGTGCAATGATCGTTCCGTAGCATTCCTCGTAGCGTCGCTATATCACTGTCTCGCGAAACTTGGACCGCGACGATACGGCAGCGACAAGCGGAGCGCGCCGCAAGGGGAGGATCGCCGAGTCTGGTATTCGAGCGTAACGGAACGACACCCGGTACAACACCGTGTCCCGCGTAATTATCAATATCCGGCCCCGTTGCCAGCCAGACTCGGCGAACGTGGATCGATACGAAACAATAGTTAATTCCACTCTGATTGTTGTTAGTATTCACGGCCCCGGGAACGCGTCCCATTTCCGTTCGAGCGGCTCGAGTTTTCTCCGAGGGCAAATTGAAAATAGTCGGCGCGCGTTAACGGGATTCTCGATCGATTCGAGCGTTCCCGCGTAGAACGTATAGTTGTTGTTGGGCCGCGTAATCGAGATCTCGACCGATCAAACGTCCTCTGGAAAGCGTCCTGCCGCGCACGAGGACCGTGGAGAGGGGGATCGATCGCGGCTAAATCGCGCGCGTTTCGGCCACGACGTTCCGGCGGAAAGATAGACAGAGATAAAAGTGGGAGAGGAGGAAGGGGACGGGTCGACGGACGAAACAATTATTCCATTTTCACTGGGAGCGCGACGCGCGCGACTGGATTCGAGGGACGCTTTAGAGGCGATAATAAGCTCGGTCGTTTGTAAACGCGTTCCGCGGGGAAATCTTCGTGAATGGAAAAAAGGGACGGAAGCAGGAAGCGAAAGCGGAGGAGAAATTAACTTTCCGCTGTTTTCTTTTCACGGCGATTCGTCGACGTTCCTCGACCTCCCCACCCCGGCTCACGATTTTCTCTCTTTCTCTCTTTCTCTCTTTCTCTCTTTCTCTCTCCTTTTCCCCCATCTGTTTCGAGGAAAGAAACGCATTGCCTCGCGTGGCACCATCGTTGCGGGATGCGGTGGGATCCATCGCCGGCATGAAAACGTAACGGGATAATCGTTTTTCCCGACCCTCTAGGCCTCTCTGGCTCCAGCCGCCGTTCCACCGTCCCCCACCTTCTTCATGGGTCACTTTGTTCCGCAAACTGAAACTGACGCGATGGCCAATTTCGTTCGTTACGGTAACGATAATGGTAATCGTTAACCGCGCGCTCTCCGCGCGCTCTCCGCGCGCCTCGCCGCACCGCAGAGAGACAGGAGCAGAGAGAACGAAAGAGAGAACGAAAGGGAGAGAGAGAGAGAGAGAGAACCGTGTTCGACGTCGAAAGGGAACCCTCGGCCGGATCAAAGCCGGGCGAGTCTTTTTCGTTTGTTTCGCGCACGTCCTACTCCCGACGGACGATATCGCTTTTCCCGTCCGATTCGCGGGCGAAAAAGCAAAACTCGGTCGTCGATGCTGCGACGGAGGAAAAATCGCGCAGGGGGCGGCAAACGGTACGCTACGGTACGGTATGGTAACGGCAGGCTTTATCAGGGACGCGTCTTCCTGGTTTTCGACAGCGGAGACAGAGCGCGACTACTCCGTGCGGAGGGTTTTCTCGATGGAGCGACCGAGTCTAACCGATTAAAAGCGAAGGAGTCGGGGATTGGACCGATCCACGTGTTATCGAACCAACAACCTACGGGATAAAATCGTTGCCGTCGCGTCGGGTCGCGTCGGGACGCGGATGGGACGCGCCGGGACGCGTGGTGTAGGCTTGTGTATACAACGGGGAGAGGAAGCGGAGCGACGCACCCCGGGAAAGCGTTGAAATCTCGTTCCCTTTACGCCGGTTGCGGTGCTCCTTTGAAAACAGTTGCGGTACGAATCCCCGGTCCATAGGTATAGACGATAAATTCCATTGTGGTTTGCAGCGGATTGAGAAGACAGCGAAATTGTTTTCGCTGGAAAACCACGTGCCCGCCCCCCCCCTCCACGCCCCATACGACCTTTTCCACGGGCAACCACCCACATACAGAGTCACCCTCTTTTCGGTATCGCGTCGATCCCGACGATTTGCGGTTACGTCATCAAAGACGTTGTACTTTGGTAGCACGGGCGACCGAGGACGGACGGCTTCTACGGAATTGGCGCAAATCGATTATCCGTTCATTAATCGAACCACCGGAGGGCCGATAAACGATCCGCTTCTCCGAGGAAGGGACACCCGCGAGGCGGACCGTTCGGAAATTGCGCCGCTCGAAACACCGTTCCCTCTCGGAATCGTACGTTCTCCTTATTGGCGGTTCGTCCGAATATCGACGCTCATCCGCTCTCTCTGTCTCTCTCCGTCTCTCTCCACACCCCGAACCCCCATTCCCTCGTTCACTCGTTCGTTTCCGTTTTCGTCTTCGTTCCCGATGGCTGGCAGCGTCGATGACGGCCCCGGCTCCACCGAAATAAAGTTGCTATTTGCGAACACCTGGACGTCGATATTTAGCCGGCGAGCATCGTGTAACCTCGGTTGAAATAAAATTTTCGATACAGGATTTTCAGAGAAGAGAACCTGCGATATCCACGATCCTCGACAGCTATAGATCCGTACGGATTTTGAGGGAGATCTTAACCCTAGGACATACAGCGAGGGAAACGAAATTGTCGCTGCATTGACAGTGTTAGGGAAAAGACCGTTCTGCAAAGATTCCAGGGCTGATCAGCCGATCTACTAATTTTCGCTCGAGTCTTATGGCTTTGCAGAAGGTCCTCGCACCGCTATACAGAGTGGGAAGAGCGAAGCTGCTATTCGCGAATACCTCGGAATAAGATTTTTATTTTGCATGAAGATGTTAATTATTAATATCAAGAGAGAATATGGAATTAAATCCAATCTGGTAGAAGGAGCGAAGATGAATACTGTGAATCAAGTTCCATTTTTTGACCGCGAGGTCGAAATAGAATTAATTTATGTATGTATACCGATTTCGATCCGGCTGCTGCAATCCGGGGCGACAAAAATTTTGATCGCGCGGATATTATTGTCGGATGCGATGGGTCGATACGGTCGACCTGGTCCCGCGAAACCAGCTCGAAGAAGACGCGGCCAGCTCTGTCACGCGACCGACGGCCCGTGCGGAATTCGTAATTAGCGAACTGCGTTCAGCGTGTAACTGTGCGGTCGCTAAACGAAGCGAGACGCGCTCGGCTCGTGGCGAACGCTCCACGCTCGATAATCGACCTCTTCTCGGTCTTTTAACCTGGCACGCCTCTTCGAGTTTTGGAGGGTCAGCCGATCGTGGCACCAGTGAGAAGGAATCTGGAAGCAGCTGTGAGTAAAACGGTGAGCTGCGAATCCCTGAGAGCAAGTCCACCTCTCCGACGATTGCGAATACTAATTAATAGAACGAGAATTGCATGAATTTATTGTACAAAAATTTAGTTCAACCTCAGTCTTTTACGATAGAATTTTCTGAAGTTTGTAGACCGAAGGTACATATTGATTTATTCGAGTACACGCTGAAACAATCGTACATTGTATTACATTTCTGTTTCACGTATTTTCGCGAGAGTTTTCCAGACTGTTTGCGAGTTAAGTTTCGACTTATTCCATACGCCGGTGGATCGATCGGGTAATCAATATGATTAATTTAATCAACTCCCTCCGAAACATTTTTGAAAACGTCCATTATAGGACGTCGTTGTGGCGAACTATCGGAACAAGCTCTATGTAACTTCGAGCTAATAATTACTCCTCGCGGACCGATGAATCCGCTCGAAAGCGTAGTCGATCGGCCATCGGTTCAATCGACCTCTAATGCAACAGAACAAAATTGATTTCAATCGGTTAATTCGATAGGAATCTGCATTAAGTAAATTAATCCGTTTGTGCTTTTAAAAAGATCACGACATTTCATCGGGCCGTGATTATACGGGTTAACAAAGTTTCATTCCGCTGGACATATCGCGTCGAAAATCTATTCTTCTATCAGCGTGGAATATTGATCTGTTCCTCGTTCGGAAAATCGGACACCGACATTATTCCGATATGGACATCGCTAAATTATTTAACCCTACAAAACGAAACCATTGAATCTTGTGACGTTGACGATGCTTCGAACGATTCGATTAGTAAATCGATTACCAAATATAAAGTCTGCACTTCACATAATCAGTTTCATTAGGAGACAAAGTACATCTCTCGCTGAATAAAAAGCGTTAAATTATATTCCTATTGCAAACTTAATACTTTACCTACCGGAAGAGTATTAACCGGTTAACTGCGTTCTCTCTCGCAGAACTCTATTGCGATGCAATAACAATAACCTTTTCAAAAATGAATCGTTAATTTTTTATCAAATAAAAATGTAATCCTTCCTCGTTTTTCGTAAAATTTATAACAGGACCATTTTCTCTGCGTTCGACGCGTATACTCGTCGTTGCTTGATTTTCATTCCGCACTCAGTCGGGGATTTTTTAAACTAAATTCCGCAGTTAAGAGGTTAATAGGATTTTCAATAATTGTGCTGTACCAAAAGAAAGCGTACAAAATTTTCTTTTACATTACAATCTTAAATGAAACTATTAGATGACGTTATCGAGGGTGACTTGTCAGTTCGCAATGAAAATTGCTGTTACTATTGACGGTTCCATTAAAAAGTGTTTAGCCATGTACCATAGATTTCTCAAAACGATGCAATAATCACCGGTCGGTAATGCGTTGATATAAATCCTGAAAATACAGATGACTGCAAGTGGTAAAAGTCAATGTCTAACCCGACGCTGGATCAGAAACGGTTAAGCCTGTCCCTGCGGCGGTAAATCGTGCATACATTGCAACATTGTGCGTACGATTGGTCGGAGCCGAGCTCTAAATATGTCAGTGGAAGCAGATTAATTAGCACGCGATACGCAGGTGACCAGTCGGTCAGGTTTACGACGGCGGGATCGCGATGTGCGTCGGTTCGCGACGTGCGACAACCGCGTCGACCGAGTTTTCGAGAATTTAAAGCTTGTTGGTCGGTCGCGGGGACTTCCGTTGCTTATCCGAATAAATAAGGACGTTCCTCGACCGCAGAGCGTATAGGTGTATCGACCATGGTTCTCGGCCCACCACAGCGGCAACCTCTTCTACTCGCTGTGCCCGACCTCAACGGTCCGTTCCTCTGTGTTCCGTTTCTCTGTCTATCTTCTGGGAGTTGTCTGGTATTCCTCTGGTTTCCGTCGCAGGCGTCCGTCGCCTCCGCGCCCTGTTGCACCGGCTGGAGGCAGCCTGACCATCTGAAACCTAACCTGCGGGAAAGGAGAGGGGAAAGATGGCCGGAGGAGGCTCGGGAGGGCGGGAGACCGAACTCGAGGGTGTAGCTTTCACAACCTTTCCCGGCTACGGAGTTAATATTTATCGAGGCTGCCTGTAATTTTCTTGAGAGTTGGCTGTGGACTTCTAACCGACCGCGGCCGAGGGGCCGTGCCGAGGGGAGAGAAAATAATTAAGGTAACTCCGGAGGACCGGTCTCTCTCTCTCTCTCTCTCTCTCTCTCTCTCTCTTTCACTCTCTTCCTCTTTCTGCGTCCCTCTTACTCTCCTCTGCTCTTTCTTTCCTCGTGTATTCGGCTGAGGGGATCGACTCTTTTCCTCGTTTCGTCTCGCGGCCGTGTTATACTCTCCTGCAGGGAGCGCGTCGAACAGCCTCGCGTCTTTCCCCGTCGCGCCGTCGTCGTCGCGATCCCCGTGCCTTTTATATTGACTTTGCTTCGAACGGTTTTGTTCGGGATCGGGACGAGTAATCGAGAGGCTCGTTCAACAGAATTTTACGACTCGTGCGTTTCGACTTTTCTCCATACACCGCTCCCTCTCACGCCCCACCCCCTTTCGTTCAGGAAATCTATTCGTATTTGCGGAGGCACGACAGCGAGCACTGTTCCTCTTTTTTCCTTAGCTCCGCGGAGGAGGAGAACGTACCTTTTCCCGCGAGACGGGTCGGGGACTCGAACAGGATCGTTGGGTTGGAGGGAGAGTCGGTAACGTTTCTCGATAAGAAGATAGAGGAGAGCCGGGCGATGTCGTAAAACGTGGGCGAGCATGAGACACGACAGTCGATCGTTGTATATTCTCGCGTGGCAGCTCGATCTATCGGTCTCGCGGCCGCGTATAGTTAAGAACGCCGCGAGCTGGGGACTGCATGATCGATGTGGGTCATACTACGGCTCAGATTGTCCTTGGAGTTGTACGCGTATACAGCTCAAGGCGCGCCTACTCGGAGCAGGAAACACCCATTCCTGGGTGTTCTTCCTATTCTGAGCCGTGGGAACAGACGAACCACGCCCACTCGAAGGAAACCACGCCTATTCAAAGGAAATTACGTCTAATTCGCGGAAACAGGGACAGACAAAACGTGTCGCTGCTACATTGTACAGCGACAACGAGACAGACAGAAATCACCGTGCTCCGAATGCGGTACACGCCTTAAAATCTGTTTGAGCACGGAAGAAGATTTAATGCTTCGCGTCTATCTTCCTGGCCCAATTCCTTCGGGAGAAGCTTTCGATTGGCCGGGCGAGTTACATCGCCGTCGTCCCGTTTCTCGAGACGAGGCGTTCGCGGATCGATACCGATATCGACCGGCTCGTTACCGCGGGAAAAATAAAACCGGTTTGCGAGGGTGCGCGAGCGAGCGAGCTCGGATGCTCGACAGCTACGCGACGGCGTATCAACAAGTAAGTCGTCGGCCCGTTCCCTTCCCTACGGTTCGGTTCCGTTCTCGTCGACGAGCAATAACGGGTCGAAGCGAAGAGAAGGAGCGAGGCGCGATACCGTGTCTAGCGAGCGCTCGTTGCTTGACGCTTGATTTACGAGGCGGTCGGCGCGACGCTCTGCCCACAATTCACGTTCTGCTCATCTCGATTAATTGGTCCACCCTGTCACGGAGCTTAATTTATAGACGCGTGCCAATCGTCTGCCACGAGTCGTCAACAAGTGGCCGATTCGCCGGGACCGTTTCAGGAAACGGACGAGGACCCGAAGACGAGAGGGAAGAGATCCTCGATCCCGTGGTAATACGGGGGCGGTTTTATCGATCGTCGAATGGACGTCGAAAGAAAATGGAAACGGCTCGGGGAGGAGGTGGTGGTTGGAAAGGTGGAGTAAGAATTAACGGGAAAGCGAAGCCGCTGCAAATGGAGGGACCAGTCTGGACGGCTGTTCCTATGGGAGGTCGAAAATGCACTTTTTATCGCGGTACATCTTGTATGCGCCGCGGTATCAGGTCCGCGCATACATATTTCCTAGCACGTTCCCCGCACGTAGCCCTCTACACCGCTAGCCAACGCCGTACAGCGCCTGCTCCCTCGATCTCTGATCGTCTGCGACGGCCTCTCGGCTTACTCCAAGCAAGCCCCAGCGACTACGACTGCTTCTTCCAAGCCTTTTACCCGAGTATCGAGAAATCAACGAACCGTTTCGCCCACAGACAGAGACACACGGCGTCTGCCAGCTCTCCACGATGTTTTCCCCCAAATTCTCTGCGGACTTTCCGAGAAACGATGCGGATCTCCGCAAAAACCCGCGGACACGCGTTTGGGAAAACCTAACCGGCCGCGATCGACGCGCCAGAAACCATATTTCGAACTGTAACCGATTTTTCTCAAATATTATTTCTCAACATCGTGCTTTAGGAAGTCGGGTAATGAAAGTATCTGTACGCGGGCGCTGGTTAACGGATAACAAATATAGATTTATTAAAACATCAACGATATAACAATGACCGAAACAACAATACGGAAAGCTGAAACTATCCGCGGTAACTACTCTAAATTCCTCGTGAGGCACAAAGATGATATTGAGTTGGCAACTAAGCGATTGCGTATTTTGACAATAGGCGGTCTTTGCGCATTCTTTTGTTTTGTCAACGCGTTGAAAGCCCCGAACCTATATTGTTTTCTTGATGTTCGGACTTCCACCTTTAATTTAGTAAAAAAATTGTATCGATTAGTTATTTAACGATGTATTGGGAATCGTCAACGCGAAAGGCATAGCGACGGTTGAACCAGGGTTCTGGCAATCGTCGCTTTTATGACCAGTCCTTCGGTGCGATCGCCTCAAGCGTGCACATGGAAAAGATGGAATTTCCGCGTCCAGAAAATCCTTCTTTCCCACGCACCATGTCCGCTACAGTGCTCTCCTTGCAACGCGTTTCTACGGGTACAAAGAATCTTTTTATCACCCCTCTCACAGCTACCCTCGTGATCTCGCATTTAATCCCCATTAATAACTAAGAACACTCTAGCTCCGAGACTTTGTCTAATGGTTAGATAAAATAGTCAGCGTCCAATTATCGGGTCTTAAATCGCGGATTGCTCGCGCGGATCCGCGGTCGCCTCGAGCGGGTAGGAAATTAGCCGGTGTTGTGTTGGTCACGGTCCATCGACGCTGTATCCGCATTAATCCGTTAGCGGGCACTTTCGTTCTCCCGGGTAAGATTTATGGCTGGGCCGTTTTCGACGCGATTAAGTGCCGAGACATCGCGCGCGCCCGACTCTCCTCGAGCGTTCCGCAACGCTCGCGCGCGCGCGGCCCTTTTAATGGGTTATACGCTGCTTGTCCCGAGCTGGAGTACTCCGTTGCAGCGGTGGCAGGCAGCGTTGGGTGGCGGCACAGCGTACACTAGGACCAGTACGAGTCTTTAATCAATTATGCAAATGATTTGCGGACTACTACCGCCCGTATCTCTTTCCCCTTCTGCCGGGGGGACGCGCAATCCCGGCGTCCCTTTCCCTCCGGCCCCGGGTGAACCTTTCCCTTTGTGGCGTCGTCATACCCGTGCAAACCGTTCCCTTCCACTGGCTATTTCGACGGCGACCTCTAACACACAGTCTTTCCGTTTCTTTCGGTCTCTCAAACTAACTAGCACCGAGAGACAGAGAGAAAAGGAGCGAGAGCACGCGGGGGCACCTCGTTTATTAAAACTTTCGCATTAACTCGCTTTAGACGCGCGTTCGTTTCCTATTTGCGTCGGGGCGGCGGAACGCTGTACGTGCGCATTATACCCGTCGGTGGCGAGGAACACCCAGCCGAAAACGCGCTTGTCCTCTTTTCAAAACCGGCTCTCGCTCGTCACCGACGATCCCCAGCCAGTGTTTGCCAGCCGCAGATATCGCTTCGAGTGCAGCCCCGGAGTCTCCCGGCATTCTCTCTCTGTCTGCGGTCCCTGTTCCACTTTACTCTAGCTCGCCCCCTGCTTTTCTTCTCGTTCCGGCCGTTTCACCCCCATCCCCCTGTATGCTCCCTGCCCCATCCCTCTCCTGTATCTCCCTCTCCGATCCTCCTCGGCCCTCTCTCTAACGAGTTATGTTTCGCGCTCTCGTCGCGAAACTTCGGATACGAGATTACCGTGCTGGTCGCCCACTCGAGCACCGTTCCTCGACATTATGGAAAACGCGAGACGAGACGCTTCCCCGCCACGCGAAGCTACACAGAGAGCACGAGCGGGAGAGACTGTCGGGGAGAGCAGGAGAGATAAAGACAACGGTGTCCTCGAGCCTCCTGAAGCATCGGCGTTCTCCTTCCGCAGCGTCGGAACGAGATTTAATGCGCGTTCGAGGCTCCTATCGTTATGGTTACCGGAATATATCGACGTCTCCCCGCCGAACGAGATGCGCGTATTTATCCCGACGGGACCGACACGGCGAAAGAGAGAGATAAGGAGCGAGATCTCGCGGCGTCGCTCGCCTGTAACAATACCTCTTGATTCCTACGTCGGTGGGAAAAGGGTGCAGATATCGAAATATCCGGGCGAAGTGGAGTGCACCGATAACCGGAGCGCCGAAAGTCGAAAAAACCGAAGGAGATTGCACCAGCCTTTGCTGGCGCGTCGACGCAACGTCTGCGGCCCGTAATCATTAGACTCTGGATAATTGTGAAAACAATATTTTTGCAGCATCGTAAATTCGTTGCAACCGTCGCCGAGCCTAGACTCATGTTTTAGGATTTACGATCATCCCCAGGAAGCGTAATTTTTAAGAACCTGCGTGGGCCATAAAGAGAAAGCGTTTGGGCCGTCGGGAAAGTCCGAAGGTCCCTGGGAAAGCTGGACGGAAGGGCTCATCGGAAAGTACCGATGGGCGAACGAGCAGAGTTGTTTTCCGCGTCGAGCCGAGCGGTACGAGTTGTAGCGAGTTGGATCTGTGCTCATTTATTCAACACGTGTATTTATTGTTTAAGTTCTATTAAATTGTTTTACTCCCAATCTCGAATTCCAATTAATTCCCACATATTTAACATATTTTCCAACCCCAGCTCGGGGGTTGCTTGAAAATCAACCCGAATCATATCGACACGGATACAGATTTTTCTGTATGTTTCGCGGAACAGAAAAGCGAGAATAGAGCGGCGTAGATTGACAAAGTTCGTCGCAGTGGATCGATTCGACGGGCATAGACGATCGATCTCGAGTTCTTCGTCGTCGGATAGGTTCGAATTTCCTTGGAGCGAGGTGTGTTGGCCGCGATATCCGGTTTCGACGAGGAACAAGCGAGCGAGCCTCGCGAGTCGGGGAGAAGATCCGGCAACGAGCGAGAGACCGTGTATATCTCGAGTTCAAACGAGGATCGCATGCACGAAGCGTTTCGTGTCGCGGCAGCGTTGCTCTTTGCACCCCTGGGGACCCGGCTGCAGGACCCGAACGGGAGAGAGCGCTCCCGACGACGTAATTTTTTAAACGTTCAACGATAACGTTCCTCTTCTTGTTTTATGGACGAGGGACGAGGCTGGGCGCTTCGGTGGCGTGCAAGAGGATCGTGCTCGCGGCAACGCCTCTCGTCTCCGAACACGTTTTTGCTTGGTCTTTAAGGCTGCCTGCGCCGGAACTCCTTCATATTTACGAGATCCGAGGCCGTGGCCGTAAAAACTCCGTACTCGGTTCGACCGGTATATCCGGTACTCGTCATAGAAATAACCTCTCATCCCCTTTCCACACATCCGCACAGCGTGCAAGATCGGTGAACTTTGTGTGAAAATTGTAGAACTGGACAGCAACGTCCCCAATTTTATAGTTAATGTCCGTTTAAATATACATTTGTCGATGCGTCATCTTGCTCCACGGATTAACTGTGTCCCGCTACATTTACCCGCTCGTCATTTAACCCCGATACGTCAGTCGTTCCTCCAAAACCAAAAATGCGACGTTATTCTATTTTCGCGATCCACTCTCCGTTATAGCCCCGCTGTAAAGAGCCCTTCTTCTTCAGGCACCGGCATTTTATTGTGCGCCGGCTTTCAGTGACGCGGGAATTAAATCAACGATCCCCATTTAAGCGGCGCGGCGAAGGGGATTGATATTATCAATGTCGATGAATCAACGATTTTTTAGCAGATCTAGGTTACTCGATGCTGCCGAATCTTTCATGGAGAGATTAAATAAAGGTTATCGTTCTATCCGTGGCTCGTCTTCTTCTCCGTCTTTTTTGGCAGTTCGATCGCTGCACGTCGGATCCGTGGAACGAGGACGCGAGCGAGCTTTTGTTTATCGATGCGGCCGGGCAAAGCGATGCAGATGTCTCGGCAGACGTCCGTCCCTGAGTTCGATCTTTCTAGTGTGGTTTTTGCTGTACCACGAATGCCTCTCGCGGTATTTCCGTCCGTCAGTGACGTGCCCTGTAAGATCGGACAAATATTTCCCGGGAGCGGCAAATGTCAGACGAATAGTCTGCGATGTAATGTCAGGGGTTGCGACTGCATTATTCACGGCTGCCTCGAGTCCCGTTCGATCCCTCTTTTTACCTTCGCGTTACGTCGAAATCAAAAGTACAATTTATTTTCGCCAGAACGTTCTATTAATAACGCCACGCTGATAATCATTCTACCACGTTGAACGCAAATCTTCGTCGAGTGGAAAATCTCGATGGTTCCACGGCGCAGGGACACCAGCGAGATAATACTTCAGACGGAGCAGAAACGGTGTGTGCACGAAGCCGCAGAATTAAGCAACTTGGCGAGAGATGACCATAAATCCGCGTGAAAACCGGAAACTCTGTTTGAAGCTGATTGCGAGCTGCTCTATTGTTTTGTATCCATTTACGCTCGTGCTCCAGCTCTGTCCACGCCTCCTCTTTTATCGGTCCTGAAAACTCTGGTTGCGCCTTTGATGGTTATTATGTGTCTGCTGAAATTCTATATATATTCCGCGTGGAAACATAACTCGATAGCTGAGGGGCTTCCTGTTTCAGAAAAATTAGGTCAAAGATTTTTTGAAGCCGAGCGCTATTGAATGGAGCGTCTGATCACGACTGGCCGTTTCTACTGCGCGTATACATCGAGGTACGCCAGTGAATAGCCCCCTCTGTTCATGACTCAATGATTCTACTTATGAAGTGTATTCGCTGCAGGCGTGCTGTTGCATACGCAGAAGTTGCTGTGTCTGATTACAACTCGCTGTTTCTACTTGTAAAATAGATTACCACTGTTGAAACAACATTCGTCCAACAAGGAGTTCTTGTTACAAATATTAATCTCTCCAGAAGAATTGATTCTCGGAATAAATTCAGAATTATCCTGTTAATATTGCAAATTCATTTAAGTAACATCCTTTCCATGCAAATAAGTGGTAAGGAATCGGTCAATTCGCGTTCTCAGAAAACTTAGTTGAAGATTTACGACCTTCGGCGACGTCATTCCAATTTCTGACGTTACAGCGCGATAGGATCGAACTGGTTGAGAGAACGAATGTAAAACGAAGTCGAACACGAAGCACAAGACATTACGAGTCCCAGATTTTTCGGAGTAGCGAAAGCGGTGCGAGTGGACAGCGAGAACTCACGGAGAATAATCGTTACCGAAGTTTCGGTTCGAGGACGAATCTGGAATTGGCTGACCAAGATCCGTGGGAGCCGCAGCGGAAGTCGGCCGATGAATCGGACCGAAGGAACTTCCCATCGAATTAGAGAAAAGTGTTCTGGTGGCGTCCCGCTTGCACCCGCTACGACAAACTTCCCCGTTAATCTCCTGGAAACCCCTACGGGTCTCGATTTATCGACGATATCCGATACGCGGAGCTTCTTCCTCCGATTTATTCCCCCCCCCCCCCACCTTTTCCTTTCCCTCGTCCTCTCTTTCTCTCCCGCAGCTTCGATCAGCAACGATTTCGTCTCTCTCTCGCACTTTATTCATGGGTTTCACGGTGTCGTCGTTTTCCTCTTTTTCGTAATATACTCCGATCAGACGTTTTACAATGAATCCGTTGTTTCGATGGAGGGACTTGTGGGTACAGGCTCGCCGTCCTTACGCGGAATAATGTCGAGCGGAGTGGAGTGGAGCGGAGCAGAGCTGAGCCGAGCGGAACGCGACACGGCGGTGCTGCGGGAGCGAGATAAGATCGATTTTTCGTTGGGGCCGGCGAGACTTGGGCGACTCTCGGGGTGCTCGCCGTTTTCGAGATCGAGATATTTCGTCTGGTTTGTACCCGGCCCTTTGTTGCCGGAACGTTGTCGGTTGGCCGGGCGCCCGTGAACAAGACTGAAATTGATCGAGTCGAGCGTGTTCGTTGCCGCGAAAAACCGGTCCGCAGGATTGGGTAAAGCCCTGTTCGAAGACCGACTCTGCTGCTCGTTCTCCTCTCTGTCTCTCTCCCGCTCATTACTTTGAATTATTCGAATAATATTTCCCTGTCTGGCTGTGAAATCAATGCGTCCGCCCTGCCGATGCATAATTCATGGCATAGTATCGGACAGATCGGAGATTAATAGGCCTGATCAGACGCTCTCTAATCGACCGCTTACCGCCTACTTTCGCCTTCCTTTCTCTACCGTCTTCCTTCCTCTGGATTCTCTCTGTTACCCTGTCCCCTTTTCCCAGATCCTTCTTTCGCTGTTCCTGCGACGACCCTCTTTATCTCGTCCCGAAGCTGTCTCACACTTTCGTCCGTTTTTCCCCGCGAAATCGATAGGTCGCCCCCGGGAGAGGACGGATTCGAATGATTCCGAGAGCAGCCGCGGAGATTCAGAATCCTCCATCTCGTCGAAGAAGGGAAAGAATCTTTCTCTTTCTCTCTCTCTCTCCTTTCTCCTCTCCTTTCTCCGTATTTTTTTCCCACCGCGACCTCTTCGACGGACCGAAGAAACGGACGGTCGTTCCCGTCCCTTCATTTGTTTCGGCCGCGAGTCGATTCTTTCACGTTCAACGTTTACTCTGGGGGACCGTATGGTCGTTATTATTATTGTTAGGCTCCCCCTGAATGTGCTAATAAATGTACCGGCCGGATCACAGCAATCTGACATTAGATACCGTAGCAATGTTTGTTCTGTGAGAAAATGATTTCGACAGAATTTTCTTGACATCGAAAGTAACATTGTTTATTATCTGAAAATTTGTATGGGTTCGAAGAAGCTGATCCAGCGATTTTGTTATTACCATTGCGATCATCCAACGAATCGAAGGATCATTGTATACAAAGTTCAATAGCAAGACTATTAGCCGAACAAAAGACGTCGAGATAACAAACTGAGATATCGCAACTTGTTGAATGGGAGCGAAAGGATTGGAGCTCGTGGATTTAAGAAAGTGGAGATTGTAGTACGTGGAGAACGTATAAGCGAAGGGGCTTGAAGTTTGGAGCTGTAATGGGATCGGAAAAAAATGTCGGATCGACGGGACCCGTACAGAAGTCTAAATTGTACGGATACAATAGGATCGAAGGAAATACTGGCAAACTGATCGACGCTAAAATCTGAACGAACCGATCGCTGTATCGGGGTCAAATGCGATCGGAGGAGAAAGATGCTGTGATACAACCGAAAATCGAAGGGATCGATCACTGTACAGAGGAAGACTGCAGGATTCCGCTTATAATGGGCCGGGATAAAATATCAGAAAAGAATCGACAGGAGAATGAAATCTGCATGTATAATGGGATCGGGGGAATATTGTGAGATGGTTAAGGCCAGAGCTCGGGGGAGGAAAGGGCTGACTGGGTAAAGGGCGATGGAAGTTTCGAGGTACACCAGGAAAAAAGCGCGTCGGGAGATCGATAGGGCGGGAATTCGAGCGGATCGCTGACGGATCAACGCCGTGGAAAATTGACTCGCCGATAGGTCATCCCGATTCCGGCGACGACTTCAGGACAGGATAGGTATGCGGTGGACGAACAATTTCGTTCGGCGGTGTACGTTATCCGTCCAATTAAGCCGGGAGTCTGTGCGAGCAAGCGAGGGGGAGGAGAGGGGAAGTACGAACAGCGATCGTTAAAATCGTTTCTCGATGAAGGGAACCGAGGGAATCCGTTTTTAAAAGAAATTACGCGCGAAACTCCGGACGTCGGCCGGGCTTATCCGGGGCTGCGGGTCGGCGAAGCTCCGCCTCGCCGCGGACTTTAGCCAATAAAACTTTGCCATCGCGTAACACGCGGGGAAGAAACAATTTTGGCCGGCGCCCGCGTAAAGTCCTAATTGGGGCGGGGTCGCACAATCGGGGGATAACTTTCGAGTTCGACTCCCGGAAATTAAGCGACGTGACGCTCGAGCAAAACGCGAAAAAATCGGCCGGGATGAAGTTTAAAAAGGAGCTGCGTGGCAAGAAGACGGAATGTCGCGCGTTTGGCTCCAGTTAGCCGAACTTGCGAGGAACGAGTCGAGAATACATTTCCCGCTCCGGCTAGCAAGTAGACGAGGACACAATGGGAGAACTTTTATGCCGCAGTATCGCGGCGGGCCAAAGATTTCGGGCGCTCTTCTTCGTCAGAATTGCCTGGCCGCCGTGCCACGCCGATTCAGAGGAGAACGATCAGAGAAGGTTCGCCTTCAAGGGGAAGACGACGGTGACCAAAGTAGTCCGGTTTCTCTTGAGCCGCGAGAGAATACGCGCGACCCTCCCGTTAGACAATTCGTGGAACTCTTCTTCTGGCTTTCTCCTACCAACCGATTCTCGCCCCGCCCCTCCTTCCTCTCCGCCCCCGGTCTTTGCCGGAGCCGTGAATGTGGAACGCACCAAGAGCCAACGAGAAACTTTCCCCGAGACGTTATCGGTGTTTCCGCGAAGATTCAGCCGCGCTATTCTGGACAGCTTTGAGACGCTGACTCGGCCGGAATTGCCGGCAATTTACCCATTACCGAGAACCGAGTCCCAGCCTCTGCCTCTCTCCCCTTACCGAGATCGCTGCAGAACGCTTAAGACCGTTAAAAGTGTCGCTAACGGAGAATCGATGACGATTACCGTTCGCGGTTTAAAAATCCGACGAGACACACCGGGCTCGTCCGAAATGCTGCAACCGCGAAAAAAGGAGTCGTTTCAATAATTACTTGTACACGAGAGCAACGTGTACACACGGTCGAACGATCGGTATAGTTTTCCCAGATGTCGGCTATACGTCACGGGCGTGCACGTCGAGGAACGTTGTGCGCGCAGCGGTTATATCAATTTTCATCGGGCGCGTCCCGGCGTCCCTTCCGTTTCCACGTCCCCTGCCACTCTTTGCTCCGCGAACCGGCAACGACCTTATAAATTGCCATCGCGGCTGCTAACTAACCGTGTAAGCTTGTTCAACGAAGAACGACGTGTTATCGGGGACACGGTGCAACGTCGTTTCCGACGCGATCGATTCGTTTCTATTCGATTCGTGCGATTTTGCGAGATAGGGACTGGCTATCGCGTCACTCGCTGTGGCACGCGGATTATTCAAATATTTCTAGACGATCGGCGAACAGTACACACGTTTAATAGATACAGATAATAAATCAGCAGATACGTTTAATAGAATATTGCGACTACGAAGGCTGTCGCCGAGATGTATTTCTTGTTTCGAGATATTTCAAGGAAATGGATTCCGTATATAATGTTGAAATAAATAACTCTCGGTACGGTTGAAGATTCAAGTCAGTCGTATACGTAGATTGCCTTGTAGGACACCAATTTAACTCCGTAGAGAGCGAGAGCAAGAAAACCACGCCTATTCAGGTTAACCACGCCTACTCGGGATAAGCCACGTCCATTTTACACGCAGAGACCAAGATAGATAGTCTGCTATCCCATTCTCCGGTGTTAATTGCTCTGAAATATTGCTTCTACAGTTAGTCTGGAACACTTGTTGCTCGCGAGCCTCATCTCTGAACTCGTCGATAACTATCCAATCTTCATTGCCGATAAGACTTACGCTAGTAGAATGGAAGAAGGGCGACTACAATTTCAATAATTCATGAATGACGCGAATCATAATTGCATTCGAATAAAATCGGAAATAATTATGGCGCGACTATGCTCGGTTAGGAGCGACAGCAAAGAAGCCACACCTATCGGATACAAGCCACGCCTACTCTAAATAGAAAGAGGATGATAAACACAGTCTTCCGTCCCGGTTACATCTAAATCGCTGTCTCCAACGTTATCTTCTCCGCAGCACGGTTCCAGGGAGCAGAAATGAGGTCAACCAGGGCAATTCTCGTTTCAAGGCTACTCATACCCCAAATCGAATTGCGCGATGCGAACAACTCGCGTCTTTAGAAGTCTGCGGGTGCCGTGGGAGACAGTGTGGGGCGCATCTTGTTCAAAAATGGAGAGAAAGCGTGGCGCGGGACATAGCCGAGAAGAAGAGTGAAATAGCGAGGGATCGAGCGAGTGAGAAAGTGAGAGAGAGAAAGAACGATGGAGCGAAAGAAAGACAGTGGCGCGCGGGGCGGAAAATGTAGACGAGTCGCAACGCGGAGAAAAGTAGCACCGGCAGGAGGCATATAATGGCGAGTATTACGGGCACTTAGTCACTTTTGTGCTTCGGCCGGCATTGTGCCGAGACAAAAGATGGCGAATCCCTGGGAGCGATTCAACTGTCCCGCGCGAGCCAGTCGTCGGCACTCGAATAACTACGAGGGGCTCGGGGCTAAATTAAGCCGAGCGGGCTGGCGCGTAGTCGCGCGGCAATTCGCGAGCGTTCACCGATACTCGCCCACACCGATACCCTCTGGTTCCCTCTGGTTCCCTCTGGTTTCCTCTGGTTCCCTCTGGTTCCCTCTAGCCGCCTGCTCTTCCTGCCCACTGTTTTCGTCGCTGTTATGGTCAGGATACGCTTGCACGTTTACCGGTTGCAAATGCGAGAGCCGCCTCCTCCCTCCTCCCGCCGATACGCATTGTGCGCCGTTCCCCTTTGTTATTTTCTTCTGTCGCGAGCTTACGCGGCACGCCGCGCCCTTGCCTTCCCTTGATTCGCCTTCTTGTCTCCTGCCGAGACGACGACAACGACACCATGGCATCTTTTCTTTGCCCCTTTGCTGTTTCATCCCTTCCCCTACCATTCTCTCCTAGGACGCGGCGAATTCGTTACGCTTCCGGCTACAGACGTTAGTTACCCTACCCCGCGACCGGCCGCCGATATTATTCTTCCGTTTCGCCTCCCCGATCGTCCTTGCGATCCTCGAACCGTCCCATTTTTCGCGTTTCAACGTTCCGCGAGCGGATCCAGCGACGACCAATCGTCGAGAGACTGCTCCGCTCTGTTCTGCTCGGATCTAGAAGCGTGTCTTAGAGCCCCGACAATTTTCCATCGGAGAACGTCCGAGAGAGGCCCGACGAAAGCAGTCGAAGCAAAGTTACAGAGACAAATAGGCGGAGAACGGTTCGGTAGACCGCTCGTCGTGAACGAGCGAGCGAGCGAGCGAGCGAGCACCGCCCCGGCTCTTTCATCTCGAACATCAAAAGGCAATTCCCGAAATTATGGAGATTTTTCCGAAGAATTTCGCGAAATCGACGTTATTCCAGGTAGGGTCGCGCCCTCTCGCGTATTCTTTGTCGGGAGGGAAGCGGGTCGATGGGTTGGGGACGGAGAACAGGGCCGATGAACCAACGGGAACCGCGAGGAGAGGAGAGAGAGAGGGTCACGCGTCGGTCTTCGAACAAATGAGAGGTTATTTCTGCCGGCAGACGGATATACTGGGTGTCTGCTAACCGATAGCATCCAAGGACCATTGGTTCACTCTTTGGGAAAATGTGAGTCGCGGAGGAACTGCAAAACTTGTTCGTTTGGAGGGCTTTGCATTGTTGTTCAATCAATTCTTAATTGCAGTTACTGCTGGAACCCTACGAATTTTTATTATCAACCCCATACCGTATTTTAACGAGTTAAACTCGCGATGAAGATTTTAATAAGAAGATTTAATGATTTAATAATAAATGTAGCCATACAAAAAATGTGAATTTTCTTTTCTCTTCTACGACATTTTTGGAGATAAAGACGTTTCTACCACCGTCGCTGTAAAGAAAATGTCACGCCAAGAGGTTAATGCATAAAGTCCGAAGTTAAGGATAGAAAGTCTATTTTCCGAGATATTTCGCACCCTAGAGGGTGCAGAATCGCGAGACTCCTGTTAAATTGTATATTTCCAGATAAGAAATTTTGGCGTGCGAAAATTTCGCGCCCCAGCTGCACCTTAGCAGACACCCTATACATTCGACGCCCTGCTGCCAGCCCTCGACTTTGCATTTTCACGTTGAAACCGAGCGGATCGGCGCTGGTTCGCTCAGCTTTTCCCGGAGCAGGAGCCAGCGTGCTAAAGAGTAAACTGAAAAGACGTGACGCTGACTTTTGCTATCCTGCCTGAATCCACGCGTCTTCTTCTCGATCCATCGATACCTTGGACCGCGGAGCTCTTATCTTCCTCGTTCCGATAATATTTGATAACGTTTAATCCCCTTCTATATTCGCCGGCGTTGCTCGCTCACTCGTTTCCAGCCGGTCTAGCGATTTTTCAAATGCACGTACCAAACCCGACTCGTTTTTGACTCGATTCCGAGCTCTGCACCGGCGTCATCGTCGATGGGAAACTGCGTTCAAAGCGTTTCGAGGAGAACGGAAAATGTGGTATTAGGTACGCCCGACGAGTAGCTGCCAGGCTCGAGAACCAGCCAGCCAAGATCTTGACGAACCATTTTGGTCAAGTTTGCCTGGGTCGAGCGTTTCAGCTCGCTTTTTACCCCGATGCGCGGATCCCCGAGCTTTGATTGTTACTAATGCACCGCGAAAACTTCCATCGACGTCCGTGGAACGGTACTGCCTTGGGAAATTGCCGGAAATGCGTGGAACGACGTCGAACCACCACGCGACTTCTCGAAATAACAGACGAACAATCATCTCAATTCGCAAGCACCTTTCAAAGACGTCGCTTGGCTATCCATGGCAATTTAACACATCACCGACCGGCGATTATCGCATAATATCGAAAAATCTGTGGTACATGGCTAAACACTTTTCAATGGAACCTTCAATAGCTACTGCAATTTTTATTGCGAACTAACAAGTCACCCTCGATAACGAGATCTAATATTTTCATTTAAAATTGTAACGTAAAAGAAAATTTCTATGCTTTCTTTTGGTACAGCAGAATTATTGAAAATCCTATTAATAGGCTTCCGGTAGGTAAAGTGTTAAGTTAATGCTCAATTATTGGTTTATTACCAACAAAAGGATTGTAACGACTTGTATAAATAAATAAACAAAAAAATACCCAAGCAATAAACATTAGAGGAGATACGACATTCTTTCGAATTTCGCTAAAATTAGGGTACCCAGATCAATGATCCCCGCGCTGATCCCCGGGCTCGCGTCTCAATGATTTCCGAATGGAAATGATGAATGAAGGAGGTTTGTCGAAATCGTACAGAGAATCCAGGGGGGGACGGGTCGCTCGATAAACTATATCATCCTACGGCACTTGTCACCCTCCCACTTTGCCCTCGATACCTTCGGCGCTGGATGCATCAGAGTTATCTTTCGGTGCAAGCTGCATCGAGATCCTCATGCTCTTTGTTCCTATGGCGGAAACGACGAAGCAGATCGACCGCGTATACGACGGGACATTAGAGGACCGGCGCGATAACGTACCGTCTCTCGCGCACCTGGAAAAAGATCGCCGCGGGATACGATATCGTCTCGTAAAAGCCACAGACACATATTTTACGTGCGTCCCGTAAAATTATGCGGATACGTCCGCCGTCGCGTCGGTCTACCCGTAGGATGCCGATTCGATATCGCAACATGCTTCTCGATCGGATTCCGCTCCGCGGATTCGGTAAACGTCCGCGGGAATGTCCTTTCATTCTCATCGCTTATTTCCAAATGATTCATTCATTTTAAGATATAGCGTTCAATTCTTTTAATTTCCTTTCAATTGTATACCTTACCAACCCATTTTTACCGTAACTGCATAAAACCCGCGGTCTGGTTACAGTGAAGCGCATAATTTTCAGAGACCCCATGATTTTCGTCTGCTAAATTGTTTCAGTATTTCATAAAACGGGAACGTTGCATTTCGTAAAACATTTTAATTAGTTGGGCAGTGTTTCGAAGCGGATCGTGTATGCTCGATGCGTTCGCATTACGGTCACGATTACTTTGATGTTAAAACACGTTCGAGTAAAGAGTGTCTCGAAACTCTGAAATTCCTTTAATGTATGACGTGTATCGATAATCGTTCATAATTGACTTCGCGCTAGTTTCCTTTCGGAAATCGTTCGCAAACGAAACTGATCGCAGAAGCGGTTGGCATAAACGAAAAATCAGAAACAATCGTGTGAATGTAGATCGAGTGCCTAGCGTGCACCGAAGAGGAGCGACGCAGGGAAATCGGGCTGGTTGAAAGTCAGCCGAGTGCAAATGTTCGAGGGAAACGAGATTCCTTCGTTAAAATCCCATGCGGAATAGCTGGATTGGTCCTCGGGTGTGTCTCGAGTGACGGATCGGCGTCGCGATTTCTCGCGGCGTCGGTATTTCCGGCGGCTCGATCGGATTCTGATGTATTCGTGGAATCGGTGGTGTCTCGCAGGAGAGGCTACGATTAACGGAGGAGCCGAATTGATTCGGCGGTAACGAGGGAAGAATTCTCGGGTGGCACCGGGGTCGTCGTCGACGTTGGATTTCGCTCGTCCCCGATTCGGCGGAGTCTGCGTCGCGCCTCGTTCCCGGCGAGCCTCGTGGGGACGCGATTTGAATAATCGCGATGGCTCTTGAATCGGAAAAAAGTGTCAATCTGCAAGCCCACCGATGGGGAGGGGGGGTGAGTGGTGGCTGTAGCGCGCGGATCGGAACGAGACCGGAGAAACGAGGAGAGAGCCGCGCGAGAAACAGGAGGGAAACACAAGGATCCCGGGTACCATTAACGACGCGGACGCCGCGTTGGAACGACGACAACCCAGACCGGAGACCGACCAATTACCGTTAATCCTCGTTAATCCGCGTCTCTCCAATCTGCATTCCTTTGTTCTTCGTTCGGGCCGCTTCGCGGGCCGACTATCGCGACAGTTTACAACGGGAATATCTCCGGGTTCCAGGTGAACCAGAGGGGACAAGAGAGAACCGAGGCGCAATACCGTGGAGCCCGTCGAGCGTTGAAACCGGGCCGAGGGCGGAGACGAGCCGGAAACTTCACGGGATTCCTATTCTCGGCCGAATTTTCGTGACTATTTCGTCTCGATCCCGACCGATACCAGAGACGAGAAACTACGCGATGCCCCCGCTCGAGGAATCGTCGACGTAACGAGCGCTCGTGGCGGATACACGTCGGAGACGAGGCTTTCCGCGTTCGATGATCGCGCGAGAAAAAATCGTCCCGGTGAACCGTGAAAATAATGACAGAGTCGCGATCGCGTCAGGCATTGTGTACAGGCGGTATTATCCAGCGAGAAACGAGCCGGAATTTTGGACAGGGTTTCGGCGAAACGAACAAACGGCATCCCGTAGACGGCCTTCGGATACGAACGTTGGTTACCGATCGATTTTCTCTTTCTGTATCTATCTCTCTCTTGGTGTAGCGACCGAAGGGACCGATTAAAACGCGCTCGGGGGCGAGAGACCGTAGGACTCGCGACGATCCCACCGATCGATCGTTGTTGTTGCTCTGAATACGCTGCGCGACCAAGACGAGGGGAGAACCGGACAAAGCGGCGACGCGCTTAGAAATGTTTGTCTCTTCGCAGGGACCACGCATTGTCCTCCACGCCGATGCATTCCCAACTATGTGCAACGCCCGCCTTCGATCAGCTGGACGACGACAGCCAGCATCGAAAGTAGATGATGGTTGCGGTGTGCAGGACCATCCGGTCCAGAGAGGTTTCAGAGGGATAGGAACGGCGGAGAGAGACGCGCGTGATCTGGCTTGGAACGGGGCCGAAAGTTACTTTAAAACTATCATGCTGGGTGCGCCATTAGCCTGGGTCAGGATATCTCCGGCGCTGTGGACGATTGAAACTAATGCGTCGCACGATGCTCGCTTGGCTTCGGCTGTCTTCCTTTCTTTTTTTTATATGAATGGTATCATTATTCACAAAAATTTTCTACCCGAATCGCAACCAACTGGACTGACGCGATAATTCATTGTCTTTCTTAATGTGCGTAAAATAAAATCTTTCTTAACACATTACCGACCGGTGATTATTCCATAATTTTGAAAAATCTGTGGTACATGGCTAAATACTTTTTAATGGAACTTTCAGTAGCAATAGCAATTTTAATTGTAAACTAACGAGTTGTCTTCAATAACGTCATCTAATAGTTTCATTTAAGATTGCAATGTAAGAGAAAATTTGTATGCTCTCTTTTGGTACAGCAAAATGATTGAAAATTCTATTAATAGGCTTCCGGTCGGTAAAGTGTTAATATTATTTTACTGTGTCAAATGGTATCTACTCATTGTTCTTATAAATTTATGAAATCCAAAATCGAAGTAGAAATTTCGTTTCGCCGTGACAGATGTTCGGAACAGAGTTTCCCGAGTTTCAAGAATCGAGATCGATATTACAAGAGTTCCTGTGGCACGATCGAGGACGCGCAACGAGGGATCGAGAAAGAAGGATCGCTGGGTCGTCGATCTAGAGAGAAGAGGCGCACGAGCACCGGCGCTACCGGTCGCGCTCCGTTCACATTGTTACCATAATCGGCCTCGGTTGGGCCCATTGTTTGTCATTCAATTTTCCCACTGGATATTCATCGCGGACAATGCCGGCGGAGCAGTATAAGTCGCGGGAATTACACGGGCGAACAAAGCTCGTAAATATATCTGTTGAAACGTGAAAAAACGCGTCGTCGCTCCGTGCAGAGTCGCGTTACCGCTTTGCCTGTGCACGCGCGCGCAAAAGTCTTTTGTAGTTATGGTGTACTTCTAAGAGAGCATGGTGCGTTGGAACGGAGCTGGATCTGGGACGAGACGATTAAGCTGACGAGCAACGGCAGTGCATTGAAACAGTGACGTACTGGGTCGAGCTTCCGCTTTGAAAGCGTCGGCGTTCGCGTAATTTGTTCGGGAGATGTCAAGGACCAGTTAGCTTCTATGGTATTAGGTTGCTACGTATGAGATT
This sequence comes from Lasioglossum figueresi, assembly GCA_028455805.1. Taxonomy (NCBI): domain Eukaryota; kingdom Metazoa; phylum Arthropoda; class Insecta; order Hymenoptera; family Halictidae; genus Lasioglossum; species Lasioglossum figueresi. The sequence continues at coordinate 14,552,764 of CM052196.1, forward strand.
CAGCGCAGCTCTAGCTGATTTTTTCCTGTTAATTTAGAGCTGGATCTTTATCGGAGAGTAGCGAAGCGTCGAGAGGAGTTGAGGGACGATTTCTAAACTGTTTTTAAAATGGCCATTTTAGAATAGATCCAAAGGAGAGGATAGTAAATCGAAGGATGGTCCTTGTAAATAAACGATGAATAGTCGGCGTGGATACAGGAGACCTCGCGGAAGAAAATGCTTTCAATCTGGATCGTGAGAGGAGCGGTTTCGCGGGCGCCAGTTTCGCGAGCGCGAAGCGGCGTACCTCGCCGAAGAGCCGTCCTCGTAAATCAGCGGAATTTCGTGGAAGGCCGTTCCCGGACAATTTTATGATTTAATCCGGTGGATGCGCGAAGGCTGTGGTCGGCGGCAGCTTCGGGAAAGCGGGAGAGTATACTCGCGATATACCGACTGCACTCGCCGAGATGAATTTCGCGCGGCGCCAAATGGTGACCGCGTGTAAAAATGGTTTGCGGCGCGGTGGCCGCCGGGATCGAGCACGACGGGATGCACGACGCGACGCGACTCGACTCGATGCGACGCAGCCGTCCGACGCTCGACCAGCGTGAAATTTCAGGACGCTGACCGACGCGCGTCGCAATTTCTCCGAATTTTCGATCGGCTCGAGAGCGTTATTCGGTTAAACCGATAACGAAACGAGCCCTCGATTACGAGATTGACAGCGCGGCGTCCGTCCAATCGATTCCGAGCGGTGTGCCGGACCCTCGTAATTCCGACGAGTGACGCGGCTCCACTCGCGGCCGTCGATTTTACTTTTTTCCCCATTCATTGCCGGCGATCTGCGTACCCTCGAACGTTCAAGAAGCGTGGGAACTTGGAATAGTATCGGAAAGACTGTCTATGTTCCTCTTTCTCCACCGAGTGGGCGTAGTTTATTCTTACTGGGCGTGGTTTGCGCCGAGCAGGCGTGGTTTGATGGCCCTCGACATTCCTGAAGCACCGAGGACTCCATTGGATGAAAATCTGACTCTCGAGAATACAATAGCTCCTCTACTCTGTCTTTATCTTTTGTCGTCGTACAAGAACGCTTGCCAGTGTTCTACATTACCATTAGAAGCACAAGAAATTATAGCGACAAGTCTAGATCAAGGGCGAGAGAAGATAATCAGCGTTAAGCTCTCCCCACCCTGTAGGCCTGGCCTGACTCGAGTAGGCGTGGCATTTCAGCTCCAAATTTCGTCGCGGAACCACGGTGGACTTCGAAAAGGCTAAATACTGATCGACGAGTCGACAGATCGGGGTTTCTTTCGTCTCCGAAGATTCCGTGATTGTTTCCACAATTCGGGATCGTTCGCCGGGTCCGTCAGCCTTGACGGCAGATTAAGAGTGGCCGCGAAGGGCATCGTGTCGCGTCACGCAGGGTATAGCCGCGGCGTAGACTCGCTCACGAAACGGAGAGATCGGTGTTCGCGTGACCGCCTAGACTCAGCCGAACTAAAGGTTTCTCGTATTTGTAAATCGCAAATCAAATTAAACTCTCAACCGGCACGCCATTCGGGACCCGCGAGTCCGCGCCGCGGCCGTATAAAAGGAAAGGGCCGCGTTCGACCGAGTCAAGTGAGTTGCGGAACGTATACACGACCTCTGTACCGCGTCTCACTTCAAACCGTGTGCGCCGGCACCTTTGATCCTTTTGGTCGTGAGAGTTGCTCGCAACCGTTCCTCTTTTTCTCCTCTCTCTCTCACACACACGACACTCTCTCCCTTTTCTCTTCCCTTTTCCCCGCGACGGTGCGACGATCGATTAACTACACGCGCCTTTCCTTCAGTTCTACAAACCACCCTCGTCAAGAGAGAGTCACCAATCGTCGTGAGTTTTCACTCGAATCCGAACGGGTTCGATTTGTGTCGAGCAATCAAGGGCTCCCGCGTAACGAGCGTGTGCACGCGATAACCGAGTGTCTTCGAGTCGTGTAGGGATGCTGATACGCAACGACACCCTCCTCAACGGCCCGCTGGCCTTCGTCGGCGAAGAGAGCGGGTGCGTGCTCTTCCTTCTCTACTACTCCTTGACCACGGTAACCGTTTCGATCGGACACGAGATCGAGGACTGAAGCTCTTTCCTCTTTTCTTTCACGGCCATTCAGATATGTCCCTTCCATGCGAGAGAGGTTCCTGGGATGGAACGTGCCACCGGAACATTCAGACCTCGTACACCCCCACTGGAGGGGATTCATCGCGCCCGGCAAGTTCTGGCACATGGGCCTGGCGCTCATATACTTCATGATGTTTGTAATGTCCATCGTAGGGAACGGATGCGTCATATGGATATTTAGCACGTAAGTGGACAATAAAATGATCCCCGGAACCTAGCGAATTACTGAAAGTTTATATAAATCTTCAAGGAGTCGCGTTTAAATCAGACTCCTCGATGATTAATAAACTGCGGTACTTCGTAAAATCAAAATGTTCTATATTAGATGCAACAGAAGAGAGCCAGATGCACGTTTAATTCTATCTTGAATAATGTTAACACAATGGAAATAGTACATCTTCGTTCTTTAATTATCTTAACGTCTCTTCGGTTTCCAATAGCATCAATCCATTTTCATTATAATATAAACGAATAGATAGGAATTAAAATGGTGAAAATGTTCCGAGAATCTAAAAATATTGTTTCGTCATCTTGGACTTATCGAAATAAAGTAATTTACAATATACAAAAATTGAGAGCATTCGTAAAAATTTAGAGGTTGTACATCTCGATGGCAGTGGTGCCCTCCCTCGAGCACAAGCGAAATCCTCCTCGAAGAATCGATCGCGTTAGGGTAGTCTACCGACCATTGTTAACCCTGAGGACCATCCTCGACTTGCTTCGGGTTTGCTTTCAGATCGAAATCGCTGAGAACCGCTTCGAATATGTTTATAGTCAGCTTGGCGGTATTCGACTTGTTGATGTCGTTCGAGATGCCTATGTTCCTGACCAATTGTTTCCTGGAGCGGATGATTGGTTGGCAATTAGGCTGCGACATCTACGCGACCCTCGGCTCCCTATCAGGATTGGGACAGGCGATTACCAACGCTGCCATCGCTTTCGATCGATACAGGTTGCTATCGTTGAATTTACTTTTAAATCTTATCGTAATTAAATATTAAAATTTAACTTTAAAATTCGAAATTCAATGTTATTAACCACTCGGATGCAAAATCAACGTTTTCCACTTGATTTACTTATCAACCGTATACTTCATTGACAATGTTATTAACCACTCAGATGCAAAATCAACGTTTTCTATTTGATTTACTTATACCAACCGTATACTTTATTGATAATGTTATTAACCACTCAGATGCGAAATCAACGTTTTCTACTTGATTTGCTTACCAACCGTATACTTCATTGACAATGTTATTAATCACTCGGATGCAAAATCAACGTTTTCTACTTGATTTGCTTACCAACCGTATACTTTATTGATAATGTTATTAACCGCTCAGATGCAAAATCAACGTTTTCTACTTGATGTACTTATACCAACCGTATACTTTATTGATAATGTTATTAACCACTCGGATGCGAAATCAACGTTTTCTACTTGATTTGCTTACCAACCGTATACTTTATTGATAATGTTATTAACCGCTCAGATGCAAAATCAACGTTTTCTACTTGATTTACTTACCAACCGTATACTTTATTGATAATGTAATTAACCACTCGGATGCAAAATCAACATTTTCTACTTGATTTACTTACCAACCGTATACTTCATCGATAATGTATTAACCACCCGGATGCAAAATCAACGTTTTTTACTTGATTTTCAAAGTATTTCATAAAAGTTTCAAGATTTATATTTTGAAGAGGACTTGTCCTGTAGATTTTTAACGCGTGTGATTTTTGTTAAGAACCATTTCCTGCCCGATCGACGGACGGCTGAACTCGAAGCAGGCCGCGGTTCTCGTCGCTTGCACGTGGTTCTGGGCTACGCCGTTCAGCGTGATGCCGTTGCTGAAGGTCTGGGGTCGATACACCACCGGTAACAAAACGATGTTCACCCTTTCGCCAATCCCGAAGGCTGGGCCACTCGAGACTGGAATGGCAATGCAGACTCTGGTGGCCTAACCATCGGTTCGATGGTACAATCTCCGAGAACTGACCCTCGCTATACGGTGCCGGGTCCATTGAAACCTAAGCTTCGGTGTTAACGCGACTTTTGGTCTCTGGCAATAGTCGGTAATTTGTTGGCCAGACAAATGGTCCAAAGCTGGGCGCCGGGAACTTTGGAATGGTATCATTCGACGTTAAACCTACCATCGCCGGTCAAATGGCAATTGTTGAAATTAAAATTACCCTTCCATTGGAAACTGGATCGAATACGCAGTCGAGCGTTTGTTATTAGAAACATCGCGAAAAGTCTAAGCGAATTAAGTTTTGAAAGTTAAAATTTTCAGACATTTGACGTACGAGTAGATGAATTCGCAAGTAGGAAAGAGACAACGAAGTAGAATAGGTCTGCATGGGCCAGACACCGTTCCCAGAGAAACTATCAAACTTCAAGTAGCATGCTTCAATCGATCGTCAATCTCAATTCTTTTCAGAGGGATTCCTCACCACCTGCTCGTTCGACTTCCTCTCGGAGGACCAGGACACCAGGGTCTTCGTGTCGAGCATCTTCGTTTGGTCCTACGTGATACCTCTGGTCTTTATCGTCTACTTCTACTCTCAGCTGCTGCAGTCTATCCGGAATCACGAGAAGATGTTGCGGGAACAGGTCAACGATCTTTCAAACGATCTTTCGATTCTTTAAATTATTTTATTTTTACCGTTCGTCGCTTGTATTTGTCCGACAGGCTAAGAAGATGAACGTGAAGTCGCTGGTGTCGAACCAGGACAAGGAGAGGAGCGTCGAGATGAGGATCGCCAAGGTCGCGTTCACCATTTTCTTCCTGTTCCTGCTCGCGTGGACGCCTTACGCCACTGTTGCTATGATAGGAGCCTTCGGCAATCGGTACCCAAAGCGTTCGATCCCTAAACAACGAACCTCAGTCTGGGATTTTATTTTTCAATTATGATTGTCTATTTATTGTTCCATTCAGGGAATTGCTGACTCCAATATCTACGATGCTACCCGCCGTCTTCGCCAAAACTGTTTCCTGCATTGATCCATGGATCTACGCGATCAATCACCCAAGGTGAGGCTGACTTTCTCAGGGGTTTAATCCTTAGCAATCAATTTCGTATCCATAAAACGAAGAAAATGATATGGAATGAAATTACTCTCGGTCGGAAGAAATGCTTAATTTTTTAGTAAAAATAATTCCGATCGCAAAGGGTTAAACGGTTTAACCTCTTAAGTGCGGAATTTAATTTTAAAAATCCCCCACAGAGTGTGGAATTAATATCAACCAATGACGAGTATACACGTCGAACGCAGGGCAATGTGTACTATTATAAATTTTACGAAGAACGAGGAAGGATTACATTTTTATTTGATAAGAAATTAATCATTCATTCTTCAAAAGATTATTATTATTGCACCGCAATAGAGATTTTGATTGACGTGTATACACGTCGAACGCAGTTAACTGGTTAAGCGATTCGCTGAGGATTCAGAAATTAGAAAGGAATAGGGTTGTTTCGTAAGCGGCCGAAGTAAATGAATACGTGCGTCCAGGTATCGTCAAGAGCTGCAGAAGCGATGCAAATGGATGGGCATTCACGAGCCGGAGCCAGTGCACGACACGGCCTCCGCTCAGACGGAGAAGCTCAAGTCGGACGACGCGTAGATCGTCGATCCGATCCTGTGGATCCGATCGCGGCGACGCGAGGCTCTCATCGGGGCATGCGTTCGAATCGCAACGAGCCGACCACCACCATCGACACCACCACCGTTGCGATCTCGAGCCAGGCTCTCTGCTTGTTACGGTTGGTCTAGAATCTCTAGATGGAACCGATCGGCTATGCAACCGGACTGTGAACAACACTTCTAGCAACGTGTACGCCGACCCAATCGATTGTACTCTTATTAAAGCGTTATTAAAGCAAATTCAACGGCAATCTTCATCCTGGCTGTCGACGACCCGTTCTCTCTTATCTCGCGATGGTTACCGTAGGACGTAGGAAATTCAAACCGCGTCGACGTTGCGCTACTTTACCTGAAACGCGTCTTGTTGTTTAAAATTAAATTCTCTCGCTCTTCTAGCCCGTGTCCCCACCCCCCTGCCCGCGTATAAAGAACGAACGTTCGCGAGAGGTCTCTCTTTCGCTCCACCGTCGGACGCTTGTTATGAAAAATTGACAAGATCTCGTTACGCTCTCGTTATTCCGGCCCCTTTTAACGCACCTGGAATTTTCCTTGCCGAGATCCGGGCGAAAGGTGATACTTTGCTCGGGCAAAGCGCGCCATACAGCATCCCTCTCCTTCTTCTTCTTCTTCTTCGTCGTCGTCGTCGTTGTCGTCTTCTTCGTCTTCTTCTTTTTCTCATGCACGAATCTCGAAGCACGTACTGGCAGACGAGCCCGCGACGCTCCGTTTACCACCGGCTTCCGTCGAAAATGGAACAACTTTGTGGCACGAGCGATGTATACGCGCGTCTACACGTACTCGATTCGTTTCCGCGTCGGTAACGGAATCGACACACGGTTTTCCAGCTGGGTTCGACGACTCTGCACTCTTCGCCTATGCGCTGGGTAAACGCCGCCGTCGCTGTGTCTTCTGGTTCGAATTCAGGTCTGATCGGTTGTCATATTTTTGTCATAAATAACGTCCTGTGGTAGTCAAATGTGTACCGATAATGTATGGATAATATTCATATCGAGTGATCGCGCGATTTCACGATCGAAGATCAAACCTTCTCCGAAGTTGGAGGAACAATCAACGACAGACGAGCCCAGAAATGAACCGTTCGAAATCCGGTGGCACGAGCTCGGAGGATGAGGAAGGAAGACGTCGACCATCAAATTTTGACGATGAAGCTGTTCCAGCGAGCTCTCCCGGCAAGCCCGCGATGATTTCGATAAATTGATGGTCGACATCAAAATGTGAATCGCTTCGAAGAAACGTGACGTTTTTGCCTGTAAAGTCGTTCGTCTAGCGGGGAAATGGGGAGCTGTCGCTGGAGTAAATAAGAATTATGCTGGGGAGTGATCCTGCAACCCTCGTGTCGATCCCCAAAATTTTCTACGACGTTCAACAACACTCCAATGGTTTATGCTCGGATTTTTATGAAATGCGAGAAAATAACTGTAGCCACCTAAATATCTCCTTTATGCTTGACAACGTAACAATTATTTTTAACACAATTTAACTAGAATGCGTAAGGAAAATAAATATACATTCACAAGAAAACAAAAGAGCTCGAGAAAAAATAACAGTTGCAAAGCATTCACCTTGCGATACTATCTAGAGTGCATTAAAAACATTCGTGATATCATCGCAAATAGATTAGATATTTCGGTGGACCATCCTGTATATCAATTACCGCGAACTTAACTGAAGACGAAAGATCGAGGAACGTTGCTGGAGCAGTATCGAGAGATGTGCAGGAAATAAAATGGCGGTAAGACGACGGTGCGGCGGTATGTCGAAAGGTGTGGACGCGTCATAGTCGAAAGTAGGCGTCGGTATCGCTGAAGGGAAGATAGCGGTGTGTGGCGGTGTCGGGATCGGTATCCCGGACCGGATAGCGGTTTTCATCGCGGCAGGATTCCGATTCATCGTGGAAGACAAGGCGATTACGCGACGCGTCGCGCGGAACCGAGTCCGCTTCGCTCTACACCGCTCCGCGCCGCGTTTCCACGCCGGCGAAAGTTTAGTCCTGCGAACTGCGAAGGATCGTGTACCTGCATGTAGGTAGTGTACTCGCGTGGCGGCCCGGACAGGAGGCGGAGTCAACGGATAGCCCGGCAGTTCAGTTAATATGCAGTTAGTACGTCATTTGTTTCTCGCCGCTGGGAGGGCTTATCGTAATCTCTGGCGTCACGACTCCCCACGATCTCTCCCGCGTTAGCCCAGCTCGTTCGGTGGCTCGTCCTCGTCGCTTCCTCGCGAGCCGACACCGAATACAATCCTGCGATTCATCCGCCATCGATTCGAACGACCGCAGGATTGTTTCTACCTTTTTCCTTTGGTCCAGGTTAAACGCTCGTCCGTGAATCCTTGATCCTTGAACAGACTCCCTTTTTCCGATGTTTCGTTTTGTAGAGGCTTTTTGGGAACGGTACGTGAATTTTTGTAGTTTGGCCATGGCGTTGGGCCTATAATTGCCACTCAGTTCAATGGCATTGCCGTTCATAGAGATATTTGGACATTGGAATCGCAGTTTGCCTCCGTTCGACGGCGTTTGAAGCTCCTAACGATCATCGCAGCACAGCGACACTAGACTCCCGGGCCCCGAGAGACTCGGCTAACTAAAGCCTGACCTCGGAGCCAGCACGTAGAAGCCGAAGAAGTTTCCGCTTGTTTGACTGCGTTCGAAGGTGCCGACGGCCGAGATACCCTCGCGAGAAGGCAAAAGAAGAAGAGGCTGGGCGGTCGCGAGAGAAAGAGGACAGGGCAGAGTGGCGGGTACACAGTTCGGCAAGGGCGAGGATTCTGGGCTCGAAGAAATCCTTGATTAGATGTTCCCGTCAAAGGATCTCCCTCCGCTTTGCTCGGGGCTCGGAGAAAGAAAACGCGAGGCTGGCCTGGACGAGTACGAATAGGAGAACGAAGAAGAAGAAGAGACGGAGAGGAAAAAATAGGAGAAAGGAAGAATAGAGCGAGCGGAGGATGGCCCGGCGGGAGAATGTGAACGTCGAGAGGTCGAGGGGGATCGCGGGGACGAAAAAGAATCGGTTTGGAGAGCGAATTAAAAATTGTTCCAGTCCGCGAACACCGGAGGATCGAGGGAGAAGGGTCGGGGCCGAACGAGGCAGCGTTTTAATCGAAGTGGGCTTGGGAGGGATTTCACCTTTTCGAGGATAGAAAGGAACGATCCCGCTCGCTCGGTTTAAGATACATCCCATCCTATTTCCCGGGGTCGCGTAGACGAGTACGACGACGACGACGCTGCCGACGACGCTGCCGACGACGACGACGACGACCAGTTATGGATGTTGAAAATTCAATTACGCGGGATTTATGACTGCCGGCGCTGGGCATATTTATTATCGTGGCATCTTCCTCTCGGCTGAACACGGTGTCCTCTGTTTCCGGCGAGGCGCTCTTTCTCGAAGCTCTCGCGTCGCCGGCGAGCGTTGCGTGCGCAATTCGATCGCGATCGATCGCCTTCGATCCACACCGCCGGACACGCTTCCACCGACACAACAGGCAGCTTCTTTCGCGCCGGAAACATCTCAGACTATCTTCCAGCCGACCAACAACGAAGACGACGTAGACGACGCGCTTCGAACGCCAGGATTTATCGTTATTACACGCGTCCGCCATTATCCGGGGACCGCTCGAATGTTTTACACCAGCTATTCGCGGCATCCTTTTTAAAGCTGTCTTAATCCCCGTTAAGCGCCGGGTAATAAACTCCGCGCCGCTCATTAAGAGCGCTCCGACTTTATGCGCTTTTTGTTCCGGGTGCGGAGGCACGAGATGTATATTAACGCCGGCTATAAATATCATCCTTATCATCCGTGTCGCCACCTTGTTATCGCGTATTGATTTTCTCGGAGACGGGCCGAAAGCGTTCCCCGAGCGGACCCTCGACGCGCAACCGGAAAAATAGAGTCTCGCACGGTGCTGTTTCCACGTTCAGGCGCGATTCATTATGGTCGTATGCATCCAGTCGTATGCTCGCGATGTTTACGGATAGGCGGATGCGCTTTGCGCGGATAATAGATTAATTAATCCTTTGACTGTGCGCGGGACCCATAGCACCATGAAAGGACTCTCTCGTTGCAAACGACGCCTAAAGGCGTCTAAAGCTCCGGGATTCGCGTTGCTTTTAGTCTAGCTGCCTCCGATCTGATCTCCATGCTCCTTGCATGATGAAGCACGTGCCAGCTACGCGATATTTTTTATTATGTCTCGAGCAATCCGAACGAGCGTACACAGATTTGCGACAAAAATGTCACATGGATTTTCAAGACCTTTTTCGATGCGGAAGTCTCGCGCCTCGTACGATTTAGACGAGTACCGGTCGTTTAGGAAATCGCGGAATAGGAAATTCCAGCTTTACTCGCTGTCGTCCCGCTGGTAATTGAACTTTCGCGGCGCGCGAGCAACGAACATAGCTCGGGGTCCGGCGAATCGCGCGGGAGCGAAGTTTCCGAGCGAGGAAAGAAAACGGCGAAACTAATTTCCAAGCTGTTAAGAGCATTAGCAGCCTGGCCGGAGCAGACAGCAGACAGGCGTTAGCGTACGCCCCCGCCGCTCAAGAGAGCGCCGAGTGTCTATCTACCTTGAGAAAATGGGAAGCGGCTCCCATTTCGATTTTGCGTGTGTCCACTTTAGCGGCCGTCGAGCAGATCGCTTCCCGATAAATCTATATGAACGACACCGCAATCGCCAATGGATTAAAAAATGATTTTAAATGATCTTCGTGTTAGGCAGTTACCATCGCATTCTATTACGCCGTGTATGCTGCTGAAGGCTCGACGAAGAGGAAGAGTATATTGAAATTCCTTTCCGCTGTTCGCGCAGGCACAAGGAACATAATAATCTGTAGGATAGCGAGCAAGTGGAACTTCGCTTTGGGACCACAGGATAATATTCCCTGTATATAACATCGATTGGTTCGATAGAAAATCGAATTTCGACTCGATAGTTCAGTCTTTCGTCGAGTTGTTCTTGGCCCGTAAGAATCGTGCTAAACGGAGAGAAATAGAGAAAGGGAGAAAGAGAGTAAATCGGTTCGGACAATAGTTGGCCGTAGTCGAGGAAAGCTTGGTCAGAAGAGAGCGAAGTGGAGAGTCAGCTGAGAGAGAAACTGCGATAGGGTGGCTGCGAGGAACCCTCTACCCGAGACTGAAATACTAAAGCGAGCTTAAGTGCGTTGCCATAGGGACCAGCTGGAGCCGAGGGGCCGAGAGCAATCGTAGACGGGGTTTTCGCCGCGAGAGAAGTCTGCGCCACGCCGAGCCGAGCCGGGCCACGCCGAGCCGAGCAGAGCGGAGCAGACCAAAGCTGAGCAGAGCAGGCTTCGTCCTCGAGCTTCCGAAACGCGCTAAACCGCTCGGAAGTGCCGGCCCAGTCGAGATTTCCTCGTTCCGCTCCGCGCGATTGCGAAACCGGACCGTCGCTGACTCTTCCCAGCTAAAACCCTCGCGTTTAACTCTTTAGAGAGCACAGTGTTGTTTTTCTTTCATTTCAGGATTTCCTACAACATCCTACAAGTCGATTGTATGTACGAACTTCGAAGTGAAACTTTGACGACCAATTTAGAACTGCTGGGAAATGATTGGGACTGAATGTAAGAGGTGTGATTACAAAGTAAGGTGACTTTTTATTTTTATCAAAAAATATTTGTTTATTCATCAATATTTATGTTGTCCCCTTCAAAGTAATCCCCCTCAGATATAATACACTTGTGCCAGCACTTTTTCCAATCCTCGAAGCACTTTTGATAAGCACTTTTTGGTATAGCTTTGAGCTCTTCCAGCGATGCGGTCTTTATCTCCTCGATCGTTGCAAATCTCCGTCCTTTCATGGGTATCTTCAGTTTTGGGAACAGGAAAAAGTCGCAGGGGTCCAATTCGATGAATATGGTGGCTGAGGCACGAACGTGGTGTTGTTTCTGGCCAAAAATTACTTGCAAGCAACGATGCGTCTTCTGGTCAAAATTAAGCAGTTTCGGAACAAACTTCGCTGACACACTTCATCGGCAACTTCTCTACTGGCAATTCGACGATTCCCCAACACTATTTTCTTTGCTTCTTCAACGTTTTCATCGGTTGTTGACGTGCCGGGGCGTCCAGGGCGAGCTTCGTCGTTAACATCTCGTCCTTCTTGGAAGAGCTTGTACCACTTATAAACATTTTTTTTACTCAGATTACACTCACCGTATGCCACTGTCAACATTTCAAGCGTTTTGGAACACTCAATTCCATTTTTTACACAAAATTTGATGCAAATTCTTTGATCCATTTTTTTCGACAGCAGAAAATCGCCGAACACGCAAATCACTTCTAACCTTTATGCTTCTCGCAAACAAACAAAAAATGCTACATAGCTGAAACTGTGAACATATGTTCGGGACGAGTGTACCAGCATAAGAGAAAAAAGAAAACGAAAATCTACTCGAAGAAAAAATAAACAAAATATCGTCTACGACAAAATGATAGCATATTCGCGAGAAGAGTAGACGTCTGTTCCAATAGGAAGCATACGTGTGGAACCAATCAGACTTCCCCGAGTCTTCTTCTTCTTCGAGAGAGTTGTCTTTGCAGTGTTCGCACTGTCTTCATCTACGGTGTTCCGTTTCGCGACAAGGTTTCCTCGACGGGAACCGTCGACCGGGCTCTCGCGGCGGCCGCGCGATTTATTATTTGCAGCGCATGCCGTCGCGCATCCGTAACAATACTTCGTAAGTCCGTAATTTGCATCTCGTTGCAGATGTATTTCGTGTCGTTCGTGTATCAGCTAGCTGGCACGGTCGTTAAACGAGTTTCCTCTTTCCTCGTTTCTCCCGTTTCACCGCGTCGCACCGGGAACGCTGCTACAGCAGCATTCCCTCCCCCGTTCTCTCTCGCTCCTCTCGTTCTCGCTCTGCCGTTCTCCGCCTCCTGTTCGAGGATTTCTCTTGGCAGTTGACGCTGCAGCCGGCCGAGTGAAATAAAAATTTGATTATTCCCGACACGATTGGCTCGGCCGTAATTGCGGGGGACGGTGGCTCCGCTGCGGTTGACGGAAGTATTCGACCGCTCGAATAGGCAAACTCCCCGTGTCGCGATACTACGCTGCTAACCTCTTCTCTGACAGTACTCGCTGCTAACTTCTTTTCTGACAGTCCTCCTTCTCGCGAGGTCACGCGAACGTTCATGCGGAGGACGTCAATTTTCACGCGCCTCGTTCATTGTAGCGTTGCTACTGATCTGAGAAACTTTCGTTCATGGTTCGTTAAAAGTGCGAAAACATTCGGTACACCCCGGACACGGTTCGAGATGATTAACAAGACATTTTACTGCTGATAAAGAGCAGTTTTTCAATTATTTCCGCAGGTGCTCGTCTGAATTATTCAGGAGGATAAAGCGTAGCGCGTAACAATAATGAAATGTAACGAGATATGGACGTCTGTTCGTCGCTCGTGTGCCCCCGGCCTAAGAAGATGAGAGCCGGTGCTGCTATTCGAATTACCATTTTTAGCTTTCGGAGAGCGGAGAGCGTCTCCGGAACGCGTTAAAAGGCGGCGCCGCGCCGCGATCCTAACGACTTAACCGGCGGACCGTATTAACGTGTTTCTGGCGCGGGAACCGCCGCGAAACAAAGCCCCAGAACAAAAGACCAAGTTCCAGTTCCGTCGACGGTGCTCTCCTACGAAAAGGCCGAGGCCTCTTTTCTTCCTCGAACCAACCGCGCGACGCGACGCGGTGCGACGCAACGGGACCGCACGCCACCGTAATTTCCACAGTTTCGATTGTCTTTTTTTTCGGCTGACGAACTCCCGTCGACGCGTTTCCCTTCTACGAAGTCTCTTGTCGCTGGAGAAACCCTTCCAAAGGCACGGACACGTGTTCACGTCTTATCTTGTTTAGACACTGCACCCTGTTTCTCGATGCTGTTTTGATTCCCCTCCGCGCAATCCTGAGCACGTAAAAAGTTACGCCGAACAATGGTAAAACGTGCTCCGAGATGTCCCACTTTCTGATTTGTAACAGTATCGATCAGCAGTTGGATTGTACTTGTTTAACATCGACAGAGAAATGTAATAATACTGGACGTAACTGTCAATAAAGATATATAAATCGCTTTTGTAACAAAGCGGAGTGAAATAGAAATTTATTTTCTCCCTTAATATGTTTAGTAAATTCAAATATACAATTCTCATTTTTGTCATAAACGCATAAAATCCGCTATCTACGTATAACTGTAACAATATGTGTAACTGGAGCAGCGACGATATATTATTCTTACTATATGTATACAGTGTGTCTCTCGCAGCTAAATGCAGAAAAGCCGATTATTTCGAAACTACAGGAGGTACAAAAGAGTTTATAAATGGAAATTAAACGGGCACGGATGAGGGCGAACTTTTTGGGCGGAAACTTTATTAGAGACTATTAGAGATTAAACTTTATTAGCGACGAAATTAATGGGAGTTTCATTGAATTTTTTTTCTCCGGAAGAAATCTTCTACTTGGATGAAGAAATTCTTTCCTCGTTCCGATCTTGATAAAGCAACGTACGAACGTGGGGATTTGCATAAAGATCGACTGTCTATTCATTATTCACTCTTTGCGATGGCTAGAACTTCTTTCCTAGGAGAAGTTTCAATTGTTCTGCAGAATTTCCCGAAGGTAGAAGACAATTTCCATCGATTTCTATATTTTCACCGATGGTTAAATATCGATAACAGGGAACTCGAATTTTATTTCAGTCGAAGAGAAATGAATAATGCTGCGAGCTCGATAGATTTCGCTTCAAATTTCCATCACGACTTCGATATTATAAGGGAAAGGGTTAACGTAATTTACTCAAAGATCAAATTCTTCAAATAGTCAATCCGACTTCCCGTGTCCCAAAATAATTCAATAATGTTTCCAGAAGCGGTCTTCGTTCAATAATACAGGGTTACATGGACAATTTTCATTTTGCTATCTAGGACACTGCCACCAATGTAGACTGAACCCTCTCTGCTGTAACTCCCTGTAGAACATAACAGAACCAGAATTACACTCCGGAAAATGAGCGTACATATTTAATAGATTTCAGTTCCAATTTTCGCCGGGAGTTCGACATTATAGGACAAGGGGTTAATTCGATAGACCGAGGGATCAAGTTCGAAACGGAACTGCATATTCCACAAACACTCGATCATATAACGTCCATAGCTTGCCAGTCCCAAAATAAAGGACTTGCTCCAATCGTCCCGAACACCTTGTCGCTTCCTGTTCCTCGGTTCCTTCTCTGTCGAGCCCTTTAAAGAGCCTGGACGAGGGAACAGAAGCGAACAGAGATGGGAAAAGAGAAGGGGAACAACGGAAGATCGTCGGACGGAAACTAGGCGAGCCCGGCCAGCTGCAATACCGCGATACACAAACTTATTGGCGAAACTCGCAAAACTTCCGCGAGGCTTCCGGAATTTCAAGATGGCGAATATCCGCATAGCGGATTAGCCGGAGAATGCCACTGCGAGGTCGAAAGAGCTGAGAGAGAGACGGAAAAGCGAGCTTAGAGGGACAATGAGAGTGCAAGAGAGAGAGGGACGAAGGGAGTTAGGGAAGAGGGAGAGAATTCGCGAGCGGCGGCTGTCCGATGACTCGCGGGTCGCGTCGAGCACGACGAATTACCGCGAGCCGGTTGCCATTTGTAATTGGCACGACAAAATCTCGGGCCGATTCGTTTCGCGTGGTGCCGCGGCCTCCGATTGTAAATGGCACCGGTTAATTAGGTCGGCCATCTGACGATTCGATGCGAGGAAATCCGAGCTCGGTCGCGATAATGGCTCGTATTAATTATAAACGTAGGCACCGGCGTTAATTATTCGAGTAGGAAGCGCGACAGTACAGCCTGTTCCTCTCCGCGCGTTCCACGCCCGTGGAAACCAGCATTGTCGGCGAAGGAACAAATAGTTTTTAAGGCCGTGGCCTGGTTCGCCCGTCGAAAACGTTCGTCGTCGTTCTACCCTTCTCTATTCCTCTCTCTCTCTCTCTCTCTCTCTCTCTCTCTCTCTCTCTCTCTCTCAACCCTGTTCTATCCCGCGTCGCGGTATTCGCGAGAAATAGCTCGTGAAATTTTTCGATCCGTCCCACCGCGACCCGCCCGATTAAATTTCCTTTTTTTTCCCTACCCGTCGAAATACTCGAATTCATGTTCACCGACACCGAACGACGCTCCCGATTCCACCCTTTGCCACCACAGCCCTGCGATTCGCCCTTAAAATCGTGGATCGCCTAACGAACCGCAAGAATGAATTTCTATCTGGTCTCATACTGAACAAAAATCAGGATTTACATAACTCTGCGGATTTTCTGTACTTCCGACAAAAATGAATTTCAAATCTTCTTCCATTCCCACCGTAGTACCCCGTGAACATTGAACGAGTTGTGGAAAAGGCCCCACCTGTGGGACAGAAGGACTCAAAGAACAATATCCTGAAACTGTACGGTCGCGTCACCAGTGGTCCGAGATTCTTGGCAGTGTTATAGCGACGCTTGTGCCTCGGGGTCACCAAATCCTATACAACACCATAGCCTAACCGCCTCGGGGGGCCCACAGGTGTGTTGGGAGTGTGCGACGCGTGCAAGCAAAGAGAAAAGCACACCGGTACACCACTGCTTTCCTCTTGTGGCGGCTATTATTCCGGCAGCCGCCGTGCCAGCGACGTTCGCATTTCTATGCCACTTTCCCCCACCGCCGACTCCATCGTATACACTCTTTTGTCGTTTTTGTCTCTCTCTTTTTTTACATTAGCAAACGAGCAGCTTACGCGCTCGTTTATCCGCTGTTACGAATAATGAAATCGATTCGCGGAACGATTCACGTTCACGCTCTCGCTGGCGATTTCCGGTCCGGTCAGAGCCGCATTCGAGAACCGATTTTATCGAAGAGTCCGCTCGTATCTAGCCGATCGATACGTGTCTCGATCCAGCGAACAGCGAGCCGTAATATAGGACTCCATAATACAGAATTGATTCGTATATTCTCCTGCACAGAAATAAACTGAAATTTGACCTACTCTTAATTCTAAACTTGCAGCCACCAAATTCCCAATTTCATATTTTTCATGTCACAATTATAGACGAACGTTACCAAAAATAACGTAATATTACTAAATAAACGTGTATAAACAGCTCGGAAAATTTCCAGATAAAAAGATTCGCTGTAAAAACACGCAAGTTGTTCCAAAACGGTTGCGAATCGGTGAAAAATGCACGACGCCGACAGGGGAGGGGGACGAACGGGGCTTAATATTTTAGTGGCCACCGAGATTCAAACCATTTCTTACCGTTCCAGCTTCCCGACGATACGCGACGTCCATTACATCAAATGCGAATATCCGCTGGCACCTCCGAAATATTCGCGGTGGAAGTCTTCACTCAGGTACATCCAGCGGAACGTTTACGTTCGCGGGACGTGCAACCATAACCGCCCCTGTCCCCTGGCTCTGCGTATTCGTTCGTATCCAAGACGAATAAAGGGAAGCAAAGTCACGACTAGCTCGAGGCGTTGCGCACTTCTTTACGACCCAGCTCGGAGACAACCTATAAACCAAGACGGAATTGCATAACTTAATTACAACGCCTGTTACAAGATACCGAGCATCCGATTTTACGGATTTTCAACGGCAACTTTTTAACGATCCGCCGCCGGTGGCTCGTTAAATTTAACGTCCCTGCGTTGCGCAACCGGCCGGACCCGGGGAAAAAAAACCAGGCGATTTCTAATTTTCGCGTGTTCGCGTGATTTTTTATCGACCAACGCGAAGATTCTGCGCTTTACCCCCACTCGCCTATCTTTAATGGAAATTGAAAAAATACGTTCTACGGATTTATGTAGGTTGACGTGCTACGAATGCTGGTATTTCCGGTGAAATCGGTTGATGCGGAAGACAAGCACGAGCTGTAATCCGCAATCTAGTTATTAGCTTTGAACGATGCCGAAGGCTCGAAGCGCTAATTCCGATGATAATTCCAGTTTCAGTTACACGAACTAAATTACTTTCGTTGAATTTTCTCGGTGTTGGAATTCAGTTAGCGAACGCGCGATTCGATGACTTTTCGGGTTTCTGCGCGCGTTAACGTGTTATGGGGCGCAGTTAGGGGACTCGAGCGTCTCGCGAAATTCGCACAGAGGGTCGCACAGGACGCGTGGACAGAGAAGACGCGTATTCAAGCCGCAGACGTGTTATCGGCAGGGTCCGCCTGGTAAATCCATTTCGACGGCGAACCTTTGAATGTTGCGCGACGCGAAGGGATTTCGGGTAACGGCGGGTATACGCTCGGCCCCCTTTCTAGCTCGATCAAGGAGCCCGTTGCATCGACGTCGGGGAACGAACCTCGCTTCGAATCGATAGTCATCGACCGAAAGACGGCTGGTGCGCGAGAACGAACGCGGGAAACTCAATGCTCATTGTTTTCCGAATATTAGCGTGCCCGTGTGCCCGTCTGAAAAGCTCCCAGCCACTCCACCTACGAACCGGAATTCAGACACGTCCAATCAACCCATATTGCAAAACGATTTCGCCCTCTAGACTCTTATTTTCTTTCGCGTACACTCGATTCTTCCTCTCTGTCTCTCTCTCTTTATCTCAGCAGAGTCATGTGTTCGAGTGTTCAACATTTGTCTTCCTTTTCTATCGATTCTTTTTCTGTGCTCTTCGGGCTTTGAGGGATCTTTCGTAGAACTTCCATGATATGCAAAATGAGGAATTTATATTTAATGAATGAAATGATAGATTGATATTCTAAATAAAATCGATCTTGTCATTTTTATAGAGGAACACGTGCCAGTTACTTTTAACCAGTTAACTGCGTTCGACGTGTATACGCGTCAATCAAAATCTCTATTGCGGTGCAATAAAAATAATCTTTTGAGGAATGAATTGTTAATTTTTTATCAAATAAATATGTAAGCCTTCCACGTTTTTCGTAAAAATTTATAATAGGACACATTGCCCTGCGTTCGACGCGTATACCCGTCATTGGTTAATTTTTATTCCGCATTCTGTGGGGATTTTTAAAATTAAATTCCGCAGTTAAGAGATTAAGGCTTGGTTCAGTGTTACCTATCTAATTCTTGTATAAGCATACTTGTTAAGGAATTGTGAAAAAATTTTACGCGGGTACATTGAATTGTGAAAGCCTTCTACAGGCAACGAAATTCAAGGAAGTGTATAAGAACTCTATATAGCTCCCACACTATAGTAATAGAATTCCATGTAGGTTCCAAGGAATTGTAGGGGAACTTTCTACAGGTCCTGAAGAATTTCAAACAAATTCTATGTAGGTCCTACGGAATTGCAGTAGAATATAGGTTTGGCTAGTTTCGACAATCCGGCAGCCAGGGGGGTCGAGTTTCGATGGTCTTCTCCCGGTGTCTTCGAGTCCTCTCTGCTCTTCTCTCTCTCTCTCCCTCTCTCGTTCTCTTCCGCTGTGTTTCACGGCGAGAAACCGTTCCGCCTCGCGGAATAACCGTGGCGCGAGGTTTTACGCGTAGACCAGTTACCCAGCTATTCACCTTTATTCCTCCGCGGAAACGAGCCACGAAACGACAGCGCCGGCGAACAATTTTTTTACGCGCGACGCGAGCAGGCTGCGCGATCACCTGCTCACCTCCAGTCTGCTCGCACCGGCCTGTTAAGTTACGGTTCATACCGGTCCCGAGGAATTGTAAATTCTTTGGGACCCGTAAAACGACGCCGAAATATCCTCGCGATAAATCTATATGGAATTCTTTTATCGTGCCCCGCGACCCACATAGCATTCTTTTATAATTTTTCTCGAGACCCGCACCGAACCCTAAAACTGTTAGTAATGGATCAATAAATTAAATTGGATAACTATCGTTAATAAAATATACTTATTTAATACACGTATCTGCGCTGTCGCTGTCGCCTCAGCGACACAGTCTCGCCCAACGACGCTCGCTTGTTCATTCTTCGCTCGTTCGTTATTTCGTTCGTGCAATGTAAATGCATATACACGTTTTCTATTATAAACAATTCTTTGGGACCCGCTCGAAATTTTCTAGATACGCGCGGAATTCTCCTGCGACTTCTTAGGACCTCAGTAGAATTCTTCTACAATTCCTTGGGACCTCTGTAGAATTCTTCTAGAATTCCTTGGGACCGCTTTAGAATTCTTCTACAATTCTTTGGGACCGCTGTAGAATTCTTCTACAATTCCTTGGGACCACTGAAGGATTCTTTTACAATTCCTTGGGACCTCTGTAGAATTCTTCTACAATTCCTTGGGACCACTTTAGAATTCTTCTACAATTCTTTGGGACCTCTGTAGAAGTCTTCTACAATTCCTTGGGACCACTGAAGAATTCTTTTACAATTCCTTGGGACCTCTTTAGAATTCTTCTACAATTCCTTGGGACCGCTTTAGAATTCTTCTACAATTCTTTGGGACCTCTGTAGAATTCTTCTACAATTCCTTGGGACCACTTTAGAATTCTTCTACAATTCTTTGGGACCTCTGTTGAAATTTTCTAGATACGCGCGGAATTCTCCTGCGACTTCTTAGAACCTCAGTAGAATTCTTCTACAATTCCTTGGGACCTCTGTAGAATTCTTCTACAATTCCTTATCGCCTCTGTAGAATTCTTCTACAATTCCTTATCGCCTCTGTAGAATTCTTCTACAATTCCTGGGGACCTCTGTAGAATTCTTCTACAATTCCTTGGGACCTCTGTAGAATTCTTCTAGAATTCCTTGGGACCGCTTTAGAATTCTTCTACAATTCTTTGGGACCGCTGTAGAATTCTTCTACAATTCCTTGGGACCACTGAAGGATTCTTTTACAATTCCTTGCGACCTCTGTAGAATTCTTCTACAATTCCTTGGGACCACTTTAGAATTCTTCTATAATTCTTTGGGACCTCTGTTGAAGTCTTCTACAATTCCTTGGGACCACTGAAGAATTCTTTTACAATTCCTTGGGACCGCTTTAGAATTCTTCTACAATTCTTTGGGACCGCTGTAGAATTCTTCTACAATTCCTTGGGACCACTGAAGAATTCTTTTACAATTCCTTGGGACGTCTGTAGAACTCTTCTGCAACTCGGGAAACAGTGACGGACCGGCAAATATTGCAACAATGCATCGATTTCCTCGATTCACATTTGAACAAGGCAAATGCAATATAAAGCGAGAACGAGTGTCCTATTATTACGAGAAGATTGACGCGGAGGAGGATCCGGGATGATTATTTGTCATCTCCTCTCGAATGGAACGGCGACAAGTTCCTACGTGCATGTGTGTCGGGGTGTAGAGATGGTTGGAAGGGCCGTTCGATCGGCGAACGACTTCTTCGATGGGGTTTTGATTCCGCGAGAATTTTCTTGACCAGCCGTTCGTAGGTGGGACGCGTCGCGACTGCGAGCACCCTCGAGCTTAGGGGTGCGAGGGAGCGAACGAGGCGGCTCGGCGCGTGCGCCCCAGGTGTCACGATCCTTCGAGCTTCTACTCTCGCGTCAGTCGAACCCCGGCAACGGCAGGGGTAGAACGCGCTCGAGCTACCCTTCGACAACGTGCACGACTCTTCGCGATCTTGACCATAGCCCTTTAAATCGACACGGAACGGAAGGCAGTCGCAAACCTATTCACGATCATCCATCAGGTATTCAGACACCTCCGAGTGTACTCAACGTCGAAGTCAACGTTGAAGCGAGCCTCGCATCGAGCCAGGAGCGACACCTCCGTCGGCATGATCGCCAACGATGCTTGGGGACCGGCAACGGGTCCGTTTGTGATTCGACTGTCAGCGAAGCGGATCCTGTAACCGGAGACAGTCCACGCGCGATAGTCGGTTCGCATCGTGTCGGTGCCATCCACAAAACCGATTACTTTGCGAGTTGATCGCTCTGTCCGTGCCAGTACCGGCGCCCGATTGTTCCCTGGTGGTAGTGTAGTCGGTGACCTGGTGGTGGTGGTTGTTGGTGTGCTGGTGTGCGGGTGCTCCGGTGCTTCTTCGAGTAGTGTTAGTGGTGTTAGCCGGCCGACGCCAGAGACAGCACGTGAAACACGCGCGGACACACGCACACGCACGTACAACAACGTACGTACACGTATATATACACGTGCAGTCGTACAACGGCAAAAAGATGCGGTGAGAACACCGGCCGACGCTGGCGTCTCGAGCAACGCCACGAGGATTTCCCTTGCGACTCGTCCACCACGGTGAGTCCGAGAATTATGCTTGATAGTTATGCTATTTCGCCATGAGCCCCATTGTCGAGGCAACGCCGACCGGTTTTTATTTCACAGCGGCTCGAATTATCGAGATCCTGAAGGAACAGGCCGGTTTTTATTTTACAGCGGCTCGAATTATCGAAGATCCTGAAGGATCAGACCGGTTTTTATTTTACAGCGGCTCGAATTATCGAGATCCTGAAGGAACAGACCGGAATTAATTGTTTCAGCAGATCTGATAAAAAAAGTCTAGCTGGTATAACGTGAACTATATTTTCTAGCTTCTGTGAAGCAGTAAATGGCACAGGTTTAGTTCGTGGGTTCGGAGCGAAAGGTCGTCGCCCACCTAATTGCTTAACAGCTGAACGCCGTATCTGCCAGCGTCGATATTTTCATATTATCGAAAGGAGGAAAAACAGGAGTATCGATGTTGTAGGTACTCTTGTTGTTGAGTACATGCAGTTTTGTGCACCCGCCAAACACGCTGACGTACCGTATCGAATCCGACGAATTGTTAATTTAATTACACGTGGTCAGATTATTAGACACGATACGCTTCAATTAATTATTGTTTGCTAAATAGAAATTCTGCCCGCCGTGTGGGAATTAATTGATTCGCGTCGTACAACGTCGATCGTGTAGGAAACGATCGAAGATCGGTCGTTGTCCGTCTAGGGTTGACCTTTTCCACTGAAACGACGCGTATAGGCTCGGTACGAGCTTTCTATGTCAACAGCCGAGGTTCTCAAGAATTATTCAGGAATAAATCGTTTAAGAGTAACCAATTATTCGACCGGCAGAACTATAAGTTAATGAACTCTGTTGAAGGGTGCAATCAATCGTCATTCCCTAGTTGATTATTTATCATTGTTCTCTTAACTTGTGTTTCTAAAAATTGACTCGGATTATGTTCATTTTGCATAAGGATCTGTAAAATCTCTTTTTTCTAGTATCGTGTAAGGGGTAAATATCCACACGAACAACGCGAATTTTTTAATAGAAGGGCGACGACCTTTCGTCGGGGGTTTCCTTGCGTTGCAGAGCGGGTTTGCATATCCCGGCTAGAAAACCGCGATCCGCAAAGCACAGGAGGAACGTTGGAAACGGGGATGCAGGATAGCGGAACCGTTTCAGTAGCGAGTTGGAGAACACTTAATAGCGTTTCGTTGCCTCGGAGGCTTTCGGGATAGAGCGAAGCGACGCGGCTTCCGCGTTCAAACACGATTAATCGCTTTGAAACGCGACTTGGCTTTCCACGGGGTTTCGAAAAAAGGGTTCTGTGTTAAACAGAACTCGTCGGAGCCGGAGCCGGGTCCATCTGGACCGGGAACTAGCTGCTCCGGCCTGGGGAGAGAGAAAGAGAGAGAAAGAGAGAGAGAGAGAGAGAGAGAGAGAGATGCGAACGCGAGAGAGCTCGCGCGTTGCGGGGATTCCTCTGGTTGTCGATTAACCGGAATCAAACGATGGATATTGGATGTTTGCGCGATTCCTCCTCCCTCCGCCTCCCGTATTTCTGCCCGGCTCTCGATAAAACGCACAGGCCGCGATACGCGAAACTCGAATGATCGCACGCAACAAACGAACCCGAGGCGAGATCCGACATTTGCCGCCGATTCGACGACTGGTCCGCGATGCTCTTTTATCGCGCGACCCGCCCACGAATTGGCTCCACCGGTCTCTGAAGGCTGGAAAGCTCTTTTGCGAGGATTTTTTTGTGCCCCCGTTGCGGCCCCCGTTGCGGCCCCAGTTGCGGCCCCCGTTCGGAGCAATTTGAATGGTCCGGGTGCGGACCTTTTAATTGTGACTCCCTTGGCATCGGTGTATAAGTTAATTTAATAGAGATTGTCTGTGCTCGTTCCACGCGAATTTGGTGTCGAGACTTTCGCAGAATTTCAATTTTACTTGTGGTCCAATTTTATGTTCAAAACATAAATTGCATACTCCTCCCGAAGAGCGCACGAGTTTAACTTGTTCCGCTCGAACGGCAACTCCGAGAAGACACAAATTGTCACACCTATATTCCAACCGTTATTTGTAAAATATTTGTTTACAACTTCAAAAATGAATTCTCCCTCACACACACACACATATATCCCCAAAGGGAACGCGAAACCAACTCGTCCCGCTAACCATATAAATGCTTATTAAAATCTGCTTGTTATTTAATCAAGATTTATATTGCTCCGCGTCGTATTATCACGGTAATCTTGTTATCGATAATATGGAAAGCACGAAATTCTTTTGTAAATACCACACACGGTAATTTCAAACATCATAGGGATAATTGTACTACGTTATGTTAAATGATGGACATTGCAGTATTCCCGACAATCGCGCTTAATGCATCAAATACGTGGTCTACTTAAACATTATTCATGCTGCCGGCGCAAAATTCAAAATCTTTTGCGATATCTCTACAAATTGTAGCAGCTTTGTTTAATCTAAATGAAATCTGGTTTTGTTGCTTTGCATGTTCCGACGGAAATTGTAGGCTATTTAATTCGCAGTAATAATAGGGATCAAGCAGGCTATAGTACACACATGTGTTTTCGAACGATTACTTATGCTCGACAAGCGTATGCGATTGCTACAAATGATCCTATTACCTTCTCAAAGAGACTACGAGTTAAAGGAACTATTCGTTGATTCAATCGATTCGTGGAATTATAGCTTTTCTCGTTGATCGTAATGTGCATGCTGGTTGATTTATTTGACGAATAATTTACTTTCGGATTAAAAACAAAAGACGATTGTAAAAGCAACAGAATAAATACTGGAAAATTATGAAAAACTAATTCTCCAGTCTGCTATTTTATTACGACTTCATCTTCCGTCGTTTCTCATGCAATTTTACGGGCTCCCCTCTATTGATGCATTATTCTTCCACGTATTCTAGATTAGAATTTTATGAGCAGCTACGCCAATATTTTCAGTCAATTATTTATGCACAGTACTAAAAAGTAACGCGCTAGACGGACAGTTAGAAACATCGGGCGAAGTCGGTGCACGAAAATCCGGAAACGATTCCGAGCTTTCATCAAATTTACGTCTCGAGCCGGGTGCATCATAATTCTTTTATGCGATCTTCCACAATACGGTATCATTTAATATGCAACTCTGCCGGTGTCTGCATCGCTTTCCAGCCAATTATTGTACACCGTGTTAAAGGGCAGTGCACCATTAAAAATAACAGAGAAAATCCGTGCACGGAAATCGGAAACCGATTCGAAAGTTTTAGCATCGCATACTTCCGCAACAAGTCCTGCGCGTCGTAATTTTATTCTACCATCTTCTGCAATGTACTCTGTAGCAGCGTTCTCTGTGTAACTCTGCGAGTACTTCCGGTTAATTATTTTGCACAGTTGCCCTAAAAGGCTGTGCGCTGAACAAGTTATTAAAAATGACAGAGCAGGAAAATCGACAGGAAAATCGGGTGCATCATAATTCTATAATACTGTACAATGCAGTATCGTTTAATATGCAAGTCTATCAGTGTCTGCAACAATTCCCAATTATTTTGCATATGCCATTAATTTACCTACCGGAACCCAATTAATAGGCTTTTCAATGAGTGAACAGTGAAAGAAGCTGAATAATTTTATGTTAAACCTCCATCAATATCCGCAACTTTTCACAATTATTTCACACAATGCTAAAGGGCAATGAACCGGATATGAAAATATCAGAGGAAGTCACAGCATCGCACACTTTCGGAGCGAGCCCGAGGTGCATCATAATTCCATTTTGCGATCTAATGGGATAGCGGTGGCGTGGCAGAGGCACACGGTGGTCCACGTTACATTTCGGAGCTTGTCATCGTCGATCGGACCTCGATCGATCAGGCGGATATAGAGGTGTATGTATGTAGCTGCAGGCGTCGCGACGCCCTTCGACGTCTCGGTGGTTGGCGTTCGGTCGTTGCATGGGATAAGTAAAGGGCGGCCGTTAATTAGGGACGAGCGTTCCGATTGTCTCGCCGCGACGGGACGCCTCCGGCCGCAACGAGCCATTTCCATAAGATGGGAGATTTTCTCGTCATAAACAGATCAAAAATTATTAACATCATTTCGATCATAAACATTTTTCGCATTCACTCCTTCATTCGTTTTTTCATTTAATAATTTTAACATGCTGGGATTTATACGTCGATGTTGTTAGTCCACCTGTTATTGCTGGACAGCGTATCTTTATTCAAAATTGTCGAAAAATTTTACAAATTGAAGATGTTAATAAATGATTCCGCCTCGAAAAGTTTATAAATTGAACATGTTAACACATTACCGACCGGTGATGATTGCATAATTTTAAGAAATCTATGGCTAAACACTTTTTAATGGAACCTTCAATAGCAACAGCAATGTTCATTGTGAACTAACAAATCACCTTCGATAATGTCATGTAATAGTTTCGTTTAAGGTCGCAGTGTAAAAGAAAATTTCTTATGCTTCCTTTTGGTACAGCACAATTATTGAAAATCCTATTAATAGGTTTCGGGTAGGTAAAGTATTAATATATGATTTCTCCTCTATTAAAATCATTGAGGGAAAAAATACCATCTAACAACGGACGACCTAATAGAAAAGTACCCGTCGCCGAGACTGTTTGGGACCCCACAGAATTTTGTCAAGGCTCTCGATCCTATTCTTTTTGCCTGGGGATTTCTAGGGGGTGGACAGCGGTCGGAGATCGATTGGCCCCGAGGAAAGGAACGGTGTACCGATCGGCCGGACGAATCGGCCGAGACGAATCCAATTTCCCGTGGAATATGCTGGTCGGAGGGCGGCTCGGTAATCACCGCGCAGGTTATCCCGCACGAGATTAATGCCGTCGAAGGTCATAGATATCGGATGCGCTAATGCGTTACGCCACGCTCGAAATTTCGGTTCGTTGGCTCGCAGGGAATTCCAGCCGGATAATCGTTTCGAAACAACCGAGCCCTCTAATGAAATATCGCTTCGACCTCTCTCTGCAGCCGCTCTCTCCGCGATGCAACTTTTCGATCGCTCGCGCGGACACCGTGGGACAACGGGAACGCGTTAGAAAGATCGTTGGATACCATTCTTCCGTTTCGAACCACCTTCAACGAGCTATCACACAATACGTGGTAGCCCAATTGCGTCTCGTTAGTGTGCTCGGTAGTGTTGTCTCGAATCGATGACAGAAACAGTGAGCAGCGAGAAACGAATTTAGGTGATGATCTAATACTTTCCGCGAATTTCCTGCTTGGGGGTATGATGAGAGGGAAGATTGTTGATAAGGGCATTATTTTTTATTCTTGCTTAGGATGCAAATGGGCTAATCTCGTCTCATCGTGCGCCGAGAGTGATTATGCTCGGTGAATCTACTATATCCCTCGCGTGGACCTCGTTGGCTCTGTGGCCTACGACGAACCATGGAGACTGCTGGAAACGTTTTACGTCGCCTGAGGGAACTCGACAGAGAGGAGTAGGGTAGAGGGAAGGATAGAGGAGGGTATAGAATTATAGCGGAGGGAGAGACAACGACAGAGAGGTTGCGTAGGCGTGTGCATGCGCGGGCAGGCAAGCAAGCAGAACCGTCGCGTCGTGCTCCGTACCGTAGCTCGTCGGTAGCAGGCGATTGCAAACAGTTTCAGGAATGCGTGCCGTGTGTTCCGAGCGTGCTGATATGATTTAGGAATGGCTTCCTGTGCGTCCCGGCTCGATCTCGTAGCTCGTGTTTGAGCGCTCGAGCTCGCTTGCCACTGGGCTCTGCGGCCGAGCAGAGCGAAGCAGAGCGAAACAGAGCGAACCGGGATTTGCGTGCTGCGCGCCCTCCGCTAAATGTTTCGCTCCTCCGACATCGCCCCAGCCAAGATTTACCGAGCTTACGTGACCTTTCGGCCGCGAAATTAGGCCGATTCATCATAGGTCGGTTGAATGCTCGCAAGGCGGATAGTTGGCCGACGCCGATCCCCTTCCATTCATTGTATACCTCGATCGACGATCCACGAGCCGTTCACGCCTCCCGACGCGACGCGTTATGGCATCCACAGGATTCCGTCCATCGATCTCCACCTTCACCATTCCGTCACCTAGGAAAATGTAGAAACGCATTTGTTGGTTAGTAAACGCAACATACGGGACTCTCTCTCTCTTCCATCCTGTTCAAATCAGCCGTGCATCATTTTCTTCGTCGGTTCCGTATTCAGATGTAATCTAGATCGAAGAATTTCGTTTAATTCAGATCTCTCCACACGGATTTAAATGGTACATAATTTTTCTCGAATTTTTCTACGATTTTATCGGATTCTCCCCACTCGTAAATCGCACGGTTAGGCTTGAGCTAGATCTAGGTTAGATCCGGTTTCGGTAACCTACGATAATGAGTTTATATTACGCTATCTGTCTTATAGATAGCGGAATTAAACCAGCGAGGACATTTTTGACGACTTTATGGCAGTCGCGGAGGGATCCATTTTCATCATCACGTATACAATTTCCTTTTTACGTAGCAGTTAACCCAGTTCTGTAAATTAATGATGATCCTGTGGACCTGCTATTATCAGCTGATAATTGAAACTGGTTGCCACGATTCTTGAAGTAATCACGAATTCGATTTAGAATTAAAGTAATTAGATAATCGACTTTGCGGTTCCATTAAATTACCTCGGTCGCGTAGAATATCTGACAACGCGTCAGAGACGTTGTCAAGATCCAGAATATCAGTGGCATCGAAGACGTTAACCCGAGGATCGATCGGATCGGAGCACGCATTGGCAGCGAGAAGCTAAACGCGGCCAGGGGTGTTCGAATTATAAATATGCAGAGGCCAGCGCCGCGGCGTGGGGGCTGGCCCATTTTTCGCAAGCAGGCTCGCGCTAATTACGGTAACATAAACGCGGGTCGAGTCGTATAATTGCGCGCACGGGACGAGTTACAGCGGCACGCTCTCTCGGGCCAGCTGCCCGCGCGCGCGTTCGCGTCTCCCGTTCTCGTCGCGAAACTTTTTACCCGACCGGAAGGGATTTTGATCGCTGATGCATTATGCATCGTCGCCGTTGCCGTCGTCGTCCTCTTCCACCACCTCCTCCTCTGCCGTCTTTTTTTAACCGATTCGGCTGCCGGCCAGCCGGCCAACGAACTCGGCACCGAACTGCGGAATTCCGTCGACCGAAGCAACGGAATTTTCTCTCTCTCTCTCTCTCTCTATCCCGTTGTCTCTCTCGTCTCGATCCAGACGACGCTCCGTCGCGCTGATCCTGGAGCTTCCGTGAACCGGTCCTTCGATCGAGCGGAACTTAATCCTTTGGATCGGCAACGATTAATTGGCTCCGTGCACGGCGCAACTGTCCAGTAGAAAGTAGTATTAACAGTGACGCACAAAGGACAGAGGAATCTCTCTGCCACGTTAGAGCACTGCCACTCCTTTATTTTCGACGATCCGGGATTTTTACGAAAATTGAAAAACTACACCGGTGCTGCTCTCGAACCTCGCCGATCGATCCGGGCCAGCTTTAAGTCACCGATTGGTAGAAAGTTGATTTTTTTCGGCATTCGGATGAGTTTTCCGAGGTACTCGGGCACACCGTGATTCAATTAGTTGAACGCGCGATGGTTACGGTGAGTCGGAGCAATGCTTTCCGTCGGTAGTTCGTCCAATTACACTTTATCGCATTAGTATCATTATGAGATCGTAAATTTTTATACGGACCCCACGTGGATGTAAACTATCAGTAATTTATCAGACGTTCTGTTACATTGCGGAGCGCTGAAATTTCGTGAAATGTTCTTGAATATTTCACGGTACCTAGTTTTAGCAAACGAAGAATAATTTGAACGAATAAAATGCTCGATTTAATTCTACCAACAGAGGATAACGATTGCAGAGAGTACTTTATGGAAGGCTAGTCCAATGATATACGGATACGTACAATGTGAAAAATCACAATGGATTATACGGGGAGAAGCAAGTACAAAAAACAAGGAATTACATTTTTTTCATACAAGGCTGCCGATATAATAAACTTCCAAAGTGACACGCGCGCTATCGTACAGTAGTCCGTCGCGTCTGACCAGTGCGCGCCGTTTCTACTTACTCGACAGTCTCTACGCAATTCCAGCGATCGTATAGAATCGATTATCTCGTAATCGGAGGCTCGAATCGCGAAAATTCATTCTACGTTTTCAATATATCTTTTCCCGTAGAATCCATCAGCGTTGGTTTATCCATCCACGTATCAGCGACTCGTAAGCAAATAACGATTTAATATAACCCCGGGGCAGAAACGTCGATGTATATCCCTTCTTATTGTACAATTTCCTTTCACAGCGAACAATTTCCACGGAGAGGAAATAAATAAACGGACTTAATGCACTGCGGGAACGCTGCGGGATCGGTCCGGTCGGCTCGATATCGGTCCGCGCGCGACAATGGTTAAGCGGATAACCACGGTGGCATCGTGTTAATTTTATTATCGATGTTCCTCGCGGAACTTTTACAATGTCGACGCGCGTAATAGTTCCGAGGGTTGTTCGGCCGGCCGCGCTCTCGGGATTCTCGTTTCGTTCCTTTGTCACGTGTCCCGTGTATTCGGTCGATGCTATGGCTCGCGCGGATAACTCGTGGAAAATTTCGAAACGGGATTCGCCTCGGGACAGCGAATAAACGGATTGTCGTTCATCGAAACGTCGATGCCGACGAATATCGACGAACGTCGGTCCGTTCTCCGCGAGGGTGACTCTCGCATCCGTCTCGCAGACACAGACGGTCTTTTAACCCTTTCGATTTGCGCGTGTCTTTCGCCTACTTTCACGCAATCGCTCGAATGGCAAATTGCGGAGACAACTTTGTAAAAAAGAATCGTGTGCGAAATTGTCGGGAAGGAAGAAAGAAATTTAATAACATGGAGGGACTAATAATTCAGTGACAGAGTAAGTTGCTTTGATCTTAACACTTTACCTACCGGAAGCCTATTAATAGGATTTTCAATAATTTTGCTGTAACAAAAGAAAGCATAGAAATTTTCTTTTACATTGCAATTTCACATGAAACTATTAGATGACGTTATTGAGGGTGACTTGTTAGTTCACAATGAAAATATGCTGTTGCTATTGAAGGTTCCATTATAAAGTCTTTAGCCATTGTACCATGGATTTTTCAAACTAATGCAAAAATCACCGGTCGGTAATGCGTTAAAGTTCATTTAGAGAAAGATTACGTGCATTTTATGTACAGCAGCCTAATAGTGTTAATTTTGAACATACCGTTTTCACTGCTCTTCGGGGCAAAGACTTTGCTAGATAGACGAACAGCGGTCTCTTATTTTTGCCAGCCACTGTAACCAGATTTTGTTTGATCAAAGTTGCGAATCAATGCAGAATTTTAATGGGCGACCAGTATCGAAAGGGTTAACAGGGTTCACAATCGTTCTTTGTCGCGTATCCCCGGCAGCTCGGCCACTTTTCCGCGCTCTTCCCCTCGACTAGAGAGCACCGACCCGATCCTCTCTCGACTACCGTTCGCTCTTCGATCCTCCCCCGCTTTATGTTACCGTGAATTTTTCAACGAGGCAAACTCGCCTGCCAGTTCCCGCGATTCTTCTCGAACCGGGTTGCTCGAACGTCGATCACCTTGTCGCGGATTCTACGTTCAAGGATCCGTCTCCCATCACGATTATCTTATCCCTCGGCCGAGGACATCGGTCAGCCGAAATCGTCCCTACCGTGCAACTCTCGAACGAGATTGTCGAGCAAACTCGATCGGAAAATGCCATTTTCGTTTTCGAGCGACAGCTTCAGAAATCTGAAACGAATAAGAGATTCTTATTGGCATTCAGTTACATGTTTTGAACGACGAGGCGTCATTGGAAATGCAGAAATCGTGCCAAATATTTTTATAAATCGTTCGAGCATGCTCTATCTTCGCAGTAAACATATAATCTGGAAAAGTACACCGATTTCCGCGGAGAGTGTAATGGGTTTTGAAACCGGAGATACTTTCCCCGCGTTGAAAGCAGTGCAGAAAAATTCCGCCAGCGATTTGCAAACTTGGCGAAACTTGGCGAAACTTGGCGAAACTTGGCGGCAACATACAAGAACCCACGGCTAGAATTTCATTTTCACCGGGATCGAGAACTTGATTTCAGTTAGCCGGTGAAACCGGGGCAGCTTGCTGGTCTCGTGGACCGGTTCCTCTCGAAACGCGTCGACGTTTCCGTGAGGCGTCGCGACGCCCGGTGGATTGCCTCAGGATCGAATCGAGCGTGTTCGCGAGAACGGGCCGACGCCTTCGATCGGTTCTAGGAAGCGTCGCGTCGCGAGCTGCTGTTCACAGGGGCAAGAACGAATGCACATTAATATGTATACCCGTCAGTAGATTCGCCGACGATAAGCGACCCCGACAAACGACCGTTTAATGATTGAACGAAGAAACCAGAAGGGACGACGTGTCAGTCTTTTCCCTTTAGTATCGACGTCGAGGCTACCGTCCGAACCGCGCTATAGCACGCGAATATTAACGCTTGTGTCGTCGCCGAGTTCGCTGACAGAACTCCTTCGCCAGACAGTCGTAAATAGACTGCAGATTTTATGCATTTACAGCAAAAATGAATCGGTGTAATTTGAAATAGTGGAAGGACTAGAACACATTTTTTAATTAATTCCCTTTTTGGACATGTAACATATAACATTTTTTGACAAACGCTAGGAAAAGAAGTTTACCGCGTATGACCAATGCCAGCCGTTACTACTTGTTACGAACAGACCACGTAGAAGCAGCTGTGCAGAACCAATTAAAATTAGAAAATTAACGATTAGACAGCGGATCTTCGTGCAAAATAAAAATGTTCCATCTGATTTCCAACAAACTGGAGCGAATAGAAATTTATTTCCTCTCTTCACATGTTTAATAGGATGAACATGGTATAACAGTATTTTTTAATTCTTCCAATGTTTTCACTGTTTACGATTAAACCAAGTTATTTTTGCCATAAACGAAAAGTGATTCAACTGTTTGACGATTCAACCGACAATAGAGCAGAAACAATGTGTCAGTCTTTCTCTGACAGCTGCGTCGACCGCCGAGACAGTCGCAATGTTGTTAATTCTGACCTGGATCGACCTGAAGTGACGTGCATTTATTTTCTAAACGGGGAGCAGAAAAAGCTATTCGAAAATAGTGGCCAGTTTGAAGAGGATTTAATAATTGGTGTAGACGTTCCTAGCATATTTAGGATGCGTCTAAAAAGGTTTCTTCAATTTGTGTTGCATCGGTCAGGCTGTTTTGTAGAGCGTGGAGAACTTTTAATTGAAATAGTTAAATTAGTTACAATAATTCGTTTCGCAGTTAATATATGGAGTGGAGTAAATTACTTTAGGATGTGTCGGACGTTACAGCGCGGAGAGTGTAATCGCTGATAAATAGTTGGTTTTTGCGCTTTATATTTTATTAAATAAATCACTCGATCTTGTTGGATTTTTAATTAACGCGTTAACGCGCGAGTTTGTATCCAGTGATTAATATTTTTGTTTGCGTGTTGAGCGTGGTATACTGATGCGGGATCTGTTGGGCGTGCAGAACGGTTGGAAGCACAGCTTCAACAATAAATTACAGCTTTTTATATTTTGTTTTGTCAAACAAACAATTTCCATTTAGCCATAGTTTTGTTACGCGAGTATCGTCCCGGAAATTAAATGTTCTGGTAGGGTATCGAATACACTAATTTATGAATTTCCGGAATTACTCTAATTTCCGGCCGTGTGTTAGTACCTGTTCTACGAAAGAATTCATTTTCCTCCTGGTGCATCGAGCGCACGAAATTTATTTAAGTGCAGTCAGACACGGGTTATTGAAAAGAGCGATCGCAGATAAATCTCGCCTTTTCAGTTTTCGTTCCATTAAACAAATTGCTTCGATTTCCTGAAATTTTTACTCCACATATTACCTCTCCGCATCAGATACGTTTGGAACCAAAAATCCTTCGCGACGACTTTCGTCGATCCGACCCTCGGCGAAATTAACGTGGCGGACGGTTGTTCAACGAGCATCCGGCACAATTTCATTAGCGGACTTTCGAGAGGTTTGCGCGCCTGTAAAGGCGTTCTACGTTTTTCTTTTTCCCTCTTTTTTTAAATCGCACGCAGCGCGCGGCACAAAAAAAATCGATGAACGATTCGACGAGCGGTGTTAGCGGAACACGCACACTCGTTCGATACAATTATACAGTCCCGGGGCGACGCGGTGGGAGTTTACGTGAAACGGATCGTTGTGTCCGCGCGACCGCTGCGGAACGTTCGAATTCAGCGATTCTGTCAGGCTATTTCGCATATATACACGCCGTGGCTCACGAAAGTGTTCGAACGCTTGCTATTCAAAGTTCAAACATGAAGCGTATGAATTAAACAGTAAAAATAGGAATGCCAGGCTCGAATACTGAAAGAAATATTACATGTATAATATCGATCCGATCATAGAGGGACAATTAATCTTCTCTTTTTCAGGATTTTACCAAGAAAATTAAGTAATTGCGAATTCACCGTACCTAGGCGGCTTAGACGTCGGCCTAGGAGGCACCGTACTTAGACGTCGCAGCAGCAGTCAATTTGTCTTCGCGGAGGACTATCAGGGATTATTAGTCGCACACGATCCCTTGTCGCACAACGGGCCGAGCGGAAGTACATTAAAAATATTTATCCAAGAAGACATCACCTCGCTTCGGTTTGTTGCAATTCGGGAAGAACATTTATATTCTATAAAAACTAGTTGGTAATTATTATTCCCCGGTCAGTCAATTCCCACTTCGTTCGAACGAAACGTTCCGAGCCTCGGCGCTGTGCATAATTGCACAGCGAGCTAAGGAGGCGGTCTTAAATAAAGTCTACGAAGCTGGAAGGAAAGGAGAACGGGAGACAGAGGGATTGCGAAACATCGTAGATTAAAAAATACGTCGCGGAGAATTGATGACCTGCGATCTCGAGGAACCTACGCGGCTCTCTTTCCCGGGCTGTTAATGGAGGAAGCAATTTGTCCGCGGGGAAGAATTATTATTAGTCCGTTGAATCGGGGGAACGTCGTGGCTCGGCGTGGCATGGCGTGTAGACGCGGGATAAATAAAGATCGGGGAACGCCGGTGGAAAGAAGCGAAGTTCGGTAGAGAAGAGGCGAGAGGAGAGTAAAGAAGAGTAGAGGAGAGTAGAGGAGAGTGGAGGAGAGTGGAGTCGAGGCGCGAAGAGGAAAGATCGACAGAGACACTCGACCCTACTTCGCGTCCTTTCGCGTATCGCGCGGCAGTCAGGCTGGCATTGTTTGAGTTATCACAATGGCGGAACAAAACCTCAACCGGAGGATCGAACTCCACTCGAAAGCCGGGCTCCCCGGCGGCGTCGCCGGCGCCGGCGTCGGCGTCGGCGTCGGTCTTCTCCCACGGCGTGCAAGCAACCCCTCGACCCCGTCCCCTCGAACAAACTCCCTCTTCGAACGGGTCCACGGAACAACGAAACTGCCTCTTGAAGCGCCGCGCCACCCACTTTCCGCGAGCCGAGCCGAGTCGCGCCGCGTCGGGTTCGATCGCGGCCGTCGCGCGCGTACTCGCGGCTGAAACTATCGTTTGTCGAACGACAACAACCTCCTGCCTACCTCCACCTCCCCAAACCCCCCGGACTCGCGAACAAAGGAGAAGGGTTCAACGACGAACGCGGGATGAGTTCGTTCGTTCGTCGGTTCGTTGGCTCGTTCCTGTTCGTTGTCCCTCGCACACTCCGAGATGTCGAGGTTCCACTTCCACGGCTCGAGTCGATTTACTCTATCCGCTCGAGGAACCAGACTTCGAGCGAGCGGAACGAGCAGAGAGAAGCAGAGCGAGCAGAGCAAGTTCGACTTTGCTCGCGGCACCCGCGACCCAGATACGCGTGCGGCTCCTTTTCGAAGGCACTCGACCTAGACCGCAACCTCGCGAGACGTTCCGCTCGCCGGAAGCTCAAAACGCCGCGACAACGAGAAACGCCTCAGCGAGAAACGCCCTCGAGGTCGGCTAATGTCGGCCCTGTCCGCGAACTTATCTCGAATTGGCTGGGGGGAATGGAGAAATTGTGTTTCGCTGGATAAAATGTCGCAACGCGTGTTTTAATTGGTTCCACCTCGTTCAAACGAAATTAATCAGATGCGAGGATTGCACGTTCCGCTTGCCTCTATTGGAATTGGCAAGACTTTCATTTAACTCTGCCGCCGCTAATAACTTCGTTGTTTGTACAGATACAAAGAAATGTTTCATAATTATTTTGACAACGCCTCGTGGACTGTTATACGCGGGAAGAACGTTCTACGAAAATCAAAGTCGCTTCAAATTTCGCGCACAACCGTACAGAAAACATTAATTTCAGAATCGAAGCGAAACACGCGCAGTTTTACAATTTGAGCATTTAACGGCTAGCGTTCGAGTTTCCGCGAAAAGCTGTAAATTCGATTGTACGTCGATCGACGAATTCTCTTTCCCGGAAGGAGCTGCGGTCTCTCTCGCTCCGTTCTCTTCTCTGGAGGCCTTTGGCGGGATTAATTGGAAAAGCGGAACGGGACGAATGGTCGGTTGTAACGAGTCAGAGGGTCAGGGAGGAGAGGAGAGGAGAGAGAGTGCTCGGGTCCGTGCCACCGAGCGAACGCGGTGAGTAGCTTTTAATTTCAACGTTTTCACCGTGGCTTCGTCTTGGTCCGCGGCGCGGCGACAGAATTTCTGGGGCTACGATATTTACGGTCGGGGGCGACGGAAATGTTTGTGCAGTCTCTTTGAGCGCGGTCGAATCCTCTCGAGCGGTCCTCTCGTCACCGCACGGTAATTTCGCCTCTGTCCCCGTGATCCTCGCACAATTATCGGGCGAGGAAAAGTCTTGGTGATCCGAGGGGGGGGGGGGGCGGGGGCCCGTCCCGAAAAAACTCCTCTTCCCTCTCGATGTCCCCCTGTCCGCGGATCGATCGCTCGAAATTAAATTCCGAAGCCACCCTCGTCGGCCCTTCTTCGGGTCCGAAGCGATTCGGTGGTACGCGAGCATCGTCGTTCGATAAACGCGTTGCTGTTGGTAAACACGGGAAACCTACAAACTGGTTCTCTCCTGCTGGAAACTCCTACGACTATCGTTAGTGTCCACGTATGAATATGTAATAGCTGCAAACACGCCGCGCAGAGGCGCAACGGGCCCCCGCCCCGGCTTTTGTACGCCGTTATGCCACGTCGCGCCGTTCTCCTCCGGCCGAATTGTCCCGCGAGTACGCGCGAGCTTCGACAAGCGTTCCGCTACGGAACTTTTACGGTCCACCACGGAAATAGCTGTTGCTGTCCCCCAGTCGATCCCTCTTCGATCCTGAGAGAACAATACAGGAGACAAGCACAGCCCGAAATTAAACGCAAAATATTGGTGTAGAATAAATACATTATTTCGAGCGTGTACCACTTCAACATACTCTTCTGGGTCGGAGATAATTCCGCAACGAATCCGACAAATCGACGTCGCGGTATTTTCGTCCGGGTAATTCCGCTTGTCATCGGGCCGCGTCGATTCCGATAAATGATGCTCGTTCCCTCCGGTCGACACACGTCCATCCGTTGCTCGTCGTTTTTGCAACGATTGCTCTCCGGTTGGCGTTCAAGCTCTCGTCGATATCGAACCGCGTCTCGTCGCGTCGATTCGTTCCTTTCCGGATACCCGATTTTCGCGGAACCGATTCCCCAAGTTTCCAAGGCTCTCTCCTCGTTTCTCCTCGCGTTTTCGCCAGCTTCCGCGTGTTTAGCCTGGGAAATCGATGCGCGAGAGGACGGTGCTTCTGAACGAGCCGGCGATGTATGAAACTTTGAACGGTCACTTCGGTATCGATTCGACGGCGATTCGATTGCCGGGGCTAATCGCGAGACCGACGCGTTTAAAGGGTTTCCCGTGTACCACGAAACTCGCCTCGGGTGCGTGGTTCTCTGCAACTCGCCACTGTAATTCGACCCGTTCGAAGGATCCCGTGCAACGACACCATTATGCCGAGGACTTCCCGAAACCGAGTGGAAACGCTGACCCAGCTTCGTTTTCGAACGACTATCTCCGCGACAAAATTCTGCCTCCAAAAATTCAATCGCCCTCCGACCGCTACCTTTGAAACGACAGCGCCTCGTCGAGTCGCGCCTAGTTGAATATGCATTACGGTTGCTTCAAAGTAACGACGCTCTCCGGGAAGATTCTTCATCTTCCAGATAATTGCAATGTCCCTTTCATACTGCTTCGCCTAGAAGAGGTATGACGCCCCCCGTAGAAATTCGTCGGTTTCAACAAATAAATACGCTGCCACATAAATCCCCGGGAATGTTCGCGTTTTCCGCGGCTCGTGGGAAACGACGCGCTCACAATGGTACCGTTGTATTTAACCGGTCCTTTATTGCTCGAGGAAACGTACTACGACGGAATTTGAGCGGGATCGCTCGTTGACGGACTCCCAACGTATCAGGCTGGAGGAAAAGTTCTGTCGCATTTTAAATAAGCAGATAATTTTGCTAGTCGGTCATTGGGAAGCAGGAATTGACGGTTTATCTGAAAGATGGCAACGAGTAACAACTCGTCTATGTGTCTGTAACAACAGACATATATTTTTATAAATTGTTTCAAATGTTTTTGTTAGAAAACGTGTATGTGTATACGTTTACATTGCACGAGCGAAACATCGCGCGAGCGGCAAATGGAAAACGAATCGCGAACAAGCGAGCGTCGGTGTGCGAGACTGTTCCGCGCGGAGGGAACGGAACAGTTAGTTCTGAATGGTGTGCCGTAAGAGATGGTTGATGTCGTTGCATGTATTCCACATTAAGTTTAGTTATCAAGCTAATCAAATCCTCTCCAAACGTGATTTATTTCTAACAGTTTTCTTTAAAATACGACAAAATAAAATGTTTGTGTAAAAACCGTCACCTGTTCAAAATCGCTGTGCGAATTGTCGAATACATTCGCTCGTACCGCGATGAACTGTGTGTGTAATGAACTGCCGAAAACGATTCTAACGAGGACTCGGCCGTCGTCGCTGTTCGTCTCTCTCTCCTCGCACACTTCGGGCGGGTCGAGTAGTTTGAGGTGCGCGGTGAGAGGAACGAGCTGCGACGAATATACACAACAATCGGTCGCGTCCTCGCTCTATCTTCTGCGAATTGTCACCGTCGAAACGTCAGAACACTTATATTGACACGTGCTCCATCCTTGAAATCTTGCCGACAGATTCAAGCCGACTTTTGTAAATATTCCGTTCTCATTATCTCGCGAGTGACGGTGTATAAATAAAAAGAACGCTCTCCCACATTCTTGAACAATTTAATCTATTTCAGCCCCGTGATCTCAAGTTCAAGTTCCCGCGCAACGGAAACCAACGAGGATCAGAAATATAAAATATATTTTCGTCGTCGATCGTCTTGAATAGTCGAAAATAGTACAATATTCGTGTTGAGATTCGTGGTAAAAGGATAAGAAATAATTTAACCCTTAGCACTCCAGTGACGCCTTTAGATCTGTCGGTATCTAATCAATTACTCGACATTCAAGTATTGTATGAAGTATTACATGAATTTTATATCCACCAAATTTAAAAAATCATACAGAATGGAAATATTCTACATCGAAAGAAATGTTTAATTTTGCAGTTAAAATAGCTCCGAGTGCAAAGGGTTAATGTTATAAATATAAATGTAGTTCAACGAAGGTGGCAATAGCCAGTCGCACGTCTGCCTACATCGGAGATTTACAGTAGAGTGTGTTTTTGTTTTTCACGTCTTTCGTCGTGCGCGGCGCGCTGTTCTCACCTGTGCTGGTCTCTCTGCACAAAAACATCTCTTGTCACCAGACGGCAACACAAATACCGAAAGTCGATGTAAGATCAAGATTATTATATTTACCAATATAACCAACTATTCGGAAATTGTAATTGCTCGTTAGACGCGAAACGACGTTTGCAGAGAGCAGTCGGCACGCGAGGAGCCCGCTGCAGCGGGAATTAGTTGCGTTTCGGCGATCCCCGGGTAAGCGTCCGCAGAGCCCGAACGAATTTAGTTCGAGCCTAAGTTGGGAATAATCGATGCCCGGCGGAAGCGAACGTCGGACGATTTCGGAGAACCGCGGCTTTGCGGTATCTCCTCGGCGGAGCCTGAAATCGATGCGATTCCGAGATTACGTTTCCCCGGGTATTGTACGTAGAAAGCCACTTGGACTTGACTGATAGCGAGCCGAGTTCTCTCGCGGTTTCGGGGCCCGTTCTCTACCCTCTTCTCTCTTGTACTCCCTTTCTCCCTCTCTCTCTCTCTCTCTCTCTGTAGAGTTACCTCCCCCGTACACTGGATAGAGGAACAGAGTTCCTCCTCGGTGCTGGCTGGTTTTCCTCAGACGCCCTACGCGACTGCTACTCTTGGATCAAAGTTGCCGCGGGGACGAGTTCGACTTTACTACGTGCCGATAGCGTGCTAGTCGACGGGACGACGAACCCACCGTTCCATCTATATCGTCTTTCTCTCTCCTCGCTCGCAACCTTGGAATCTGTCCTCGACCGGGGAAAATGTACCCCACGAGACGTCGCGTTTCTTTTCTGCCCTCTTCTACCCCTTGGCTCACTCTTTCGCTGCTTCTCGCGCGTTATAAAACCGACGCAAAGTAGCTCTGTCGTCTGCAGCCAACGCTCTGGAAGAAACGTTGCCATGGATGCACGGGCGCGCAAAGAACCACGAATATCCCGGTCCGAAGGACGGAGAACACCGGCCACCGGCGCCGATAAGAACGACCTTTGCCGTTGGAACGCTATCGGTTTCCTCCAGCAGCTAACGAAGCCTGACGAAGCAATAGAAGATTGTTTTGATATGTGCCTTCGTGTAAAGAGCGTTCGGCAGGCGTGGCTTCCTCCAAGTAGGCGTGGCACTACTGCTGATTTGCAACGAACTGGAAGATCTTTCTCCAAAGAAGCCAGAGAAGTAGGTGTTGTTTCTTTGCCCTCAACCTCGACAACGCCCAAATATGTTGCTCTAATCTCTAAACTAGGTTTCTCCGACTTGTCCTGAGAGCACTCGGGCTTGCCCTCAGGCGCCACACCTCGCAACAGTTTCCCGCGAAGTAAGAAATAAAAGCCCATCTGATCAGATCACTTTTCGTAGAGCACTTCGAGTGGGCGTGGAGTTTTTGCTGGTGATTTCTCCGGGCCAAGCGGGTGCCCCACGGGGCAATTTCTCCACACACCGTAGATAGCGTGGGTAAAAGGCGTGGCGCTGATAAAACAGCTCAGCCAGGAGCCAGGACACCTCGAACCGTATCCGCTCGTAAATCTGCGGAGCGTTCTCGTCGTCTTCGGAACATTTTTTTCGGGCCCGTCGGTTCCGTCGGGTTTCGCTTCCACCGCGACTAGCTTCGTCGACCGTGGGAAAATCTCTGGGAACGTCCCGCCTCGTCTTGCTGGCTGGCAGCTCCGGAGCACCGTGTACGCGGCCGAACGATGATCGAATTAGTGAACGTCGCGTCGTCGTCGTCGTCGTCGTCGTTCAACGAGGCCGATTGAAACGCGCGAGAATTTTCACCGGGCGTGGCGTCGTCGTCGTCGTCGCCGTCGTCGGAGGCGGCAGGGACGCGCCGTCGTCGTCGGGAAAAAAAGAAAACGGTTCGCTGATTCGCATTAAATTCCCGTTGAGACTAACGAACCTGGATCGTCGAGGGGATATAACCAGGCGACGCGACACGGTGTTCGAAGGAAACGCGGGGGCAAACCCGGGAGCCGGAAGTTTTATCGCTCGCGATACCGGCCGCGTCGCGCGGCGAGATTCGCGTCTCGTGGAATCGTTTCTCCGTTTCGCTGTTCGACGAGACCGACGCGGATTAATCTCAGTTCCGAGCGGGGAAGATAGAGCAGAAAAAAAAGGAAAAGAAGAAAAACCGATGCGCGACGATTCCTGTTGTCGCGGCCGAGAGGTTGATTTTACGGGATAACGAGCACAGCCATTGCGGTCTAGGATGTTTTGTTCGTCGACGGGGGGCCAGCGGAGGCCGGCGGAGCCAGAGGCAGGGGGCAAAGTGACTTCGTAAATCACGAGGAAACGGGTTACGCCGCGCTCGGTCATTATACCGAATTTACGCGTCCCGCGCAGACCGCTGCGCGCGAGTTTCGAGAATTACGCGAATCGCGGGGAATTCCGGGCGCTTATCCCGCCCCCTTCGTCGTAGCTCGCCTTTAATCGAAACAAAAACTCGTAGCGTTTCTCCGGACGCTGATATCGCGCCGAAGAACCGCTCTCGCGCGCGAGCGTCGACGGAAAACTGCGGCGGCGGCGGCGACGGCTGCTGGGACAACACGCGTGCACACAACCGACGACGCACGCGGCCAGAGATATCGGCAAACTTTCCCGTTCGCTCGCGATTAATTCGAGCGATTATACGGCGTTAAATTGCAATGCGGCGTATAATGCCCGGCCGTTCTCTCGTCGCGCTATATAACACGTTAAGTCTGGCCAACGAGTTCGCTGGTGCGAACGAACACGTTTGGTACACGTACCAAATGTCACCGAGAACGCCGACGCTGAAATCGCGCAACATTGTACCGACGATTCTCGTTTTCCCTCTGTTATCTCTCTCTCTTCCTGGTCCATTCTCTCTGGCTCTCTCGCTTCGTCGTCCGTGCAAACGGTCAAGTGGAACA
Organism: Lasioglossum figueresi; assembly: GCA_028455805.1. Taxonomy (NCBI): domain Eukaryota; kingdom Metazoa; phylum Arthropoda; class Insecta; order Hymenoptera; family Halictidae; genus Lasioglossum; species Lasioglossum figueresi. The sequence goes on from CM052196.1 coordinate 14,595,391, forward strand.
CCGCGTTAACGCCATTTTCCGACGGCCATGCACCAGCACCAGCTCTTCCCCTCTCATTTCCGGCAACGAGGAACCTCGCTTCGACCGCGTTACGGAATCGTTCCGTCGAAAAATCCTCTTCCACGACACGACCCGACGCAGGAGCAGGTGTAAACGGTACACTGTCGCCGCAGCCATGCTCTCGCGTTTACGTTCCCGTTACGCGGATGCGGAAATGTCTTCCGCGGATGCCGCGATCTAATTATTCCGCACCCGATGCAACGGTCACACGGATTTCCTGGTAATTGACTAATTAAAGTGTGCTTCGGGAAACGACCCATCAATCTGCTGCTCCAAATCAATCATTCCATTTCGAACTATTCGGATCCGGTCTATTTCGATCGTTTAGAAATAGTTTTCTGCTAGATGTTTCCAATTGGCAGTCGTTTATACCGAATTTAGAGATACTTCCTGAACCTGGTTCTTTTTTTACTCAGCTTTTATAGCTGTTACGCTAATTCTCTCGACTCCTGTGGCTCGTTTCGAGTTGTCAGTTCGTATTGACTCTCGATCATCAGGAATTCATCACCCACGGGCACGTCGATCTACGATCGCATTAGAAGATACTCTCAGGGCCTAGTGCTCCGAGCTTTCTGCAGACCAATTTTCTCTAGCTCGTCTCAGGTTGTCAGTCATTTGTATCAACCCTCGACCATGAGGAATTCATTACCCTTGGGTCCACTGCTCTAGCAGCTCAGCAGTCAAAGTGATTGAACCCGGTAAGAGGAACGTCGTGGTTCCACTCCGTTTTGACTCAGCTCTTCGGAAGATAGATACATTTCCTCGACTTCTTCAAGGTGACCGATGCTGTTACTTATTTGTATCGGGTCTAACGAAGAGATCGAAGCTTCCGCTGCACCGCAGACCATAAGTAATTCAGCGCCCATAGAACCGTCGCAAGAGGAACACTTTGGATCCCGTTTCACGCGAGTCAGGAGCTCTCTTATTCTTTTATTAGAGAAATCTGCAAAAGCAGCTCTCGGGAAGTATATAAGAACATGTGACAGGGCCTTCCCAACTTTCCCGAAGCTGCGTTAACTTTCTCAATTTTTCGTGGCTGACATAAATCAAGTCGGCCGTCCAGAATACCGTGCATAATATTCGAACAGTTTTGGACGTTCAACTCCCACCGAGATTCCTATGCGATCATCGAACTTACGATTCAGTCGCCAACGTCGTGGAATCGTCGATAACGCCCACTCTCTGATTAAGACACGCCCATCACACCTCTTCGATGAAGCTCCTCCGTGACAAGCGCCGCACACCGGTGAAAAACCTACGGAATATTATTATAGTGCATCATAGTCACCGGCAAGCCTTAGAGAAAAATGTTTTGCATCTGCAGCTGACTAGGATATTGTATAAGTAATGGCCGCGCAAATTTCCTCCGGGGCAATGCGTCGCTATCACGTTCCCTGGCCGACACGCGGTTTCCTTAAGACGAAAATCGAGAGAAAAGAAATTGCGATTTCAGCTAGCGTCCCTGTAAAATAGACTGACCAGATAAAAGAGTTGTTTGAATCGTCGTGTCACGAGGCTCGCCCTGTATATTGCTTTGCGTTGCATTATTTAGGGGATGAGGGGTAGCTGGTGGAGCAAGGGAGAGAATTTCGAAGCGGGGCGGTTTTCGCGGGTCATACTTTCCGTCGGAGAGCCATTTATCCGCGTCCCGGGGTATCGTTGGCGGCGGTAACGACGCGAATAAAATAATCGCGTCTCGTCGGGTCGCGTGAACACTGATTCGACGGGAGTCGTCGCGAGAATAGATGGCTCGCAGTAGATAGCTCGCGCAAGCCCACCGGCGAGGAAAGATTTGCAACGCGCGTCGCATCGCCTCGCGTTGCCTCGCCGCGCATCGCATCACGGCGCGGCAAGTCCCGGCGAGGCGAGGGTAAGGTCCGCTCCATTACCATCCCCTAAATCACGCTGGTAACGTTTTTGGGACGGTCGTAACTCCGGTGCTCCGATGTTTTTGGCCTCATTAGTAGCCGTCTCTCGGCTTGATGTGGTACACGGAAAAGGCTCTCGAGGCGGGCGGGAGAGAGCGGAGAGAGACAAAGTGAGACAGAGAGAAGAGAAGAGGCGGCGGGCCGCACGCGGACGAGGAACGAGAGAAGAGAGCTTGCGAAGAGAAGTCGGTGGCTGCCGGGAAAGGGCGAAAGCGAGGGTGAGGCTGAGGGAAACCAAGTGGCAGAGCGACGGAGCAAGGCGAGTTGGAGGAGGAGTAAGAGGAGACGGTGGAGGATGAGGACGAGCAAGAGGAAGAGAGAGGGAGAGTGAGAGAAGAAGAAGAGAGACGAGCGGCTGGGAGAGGCGAGCCGTGGCGGAGGATACCGACAGTGGCTACGATTAATATTCCTCGGTTCTAGCGTCTCCGTCGCTCGCGCTCCTCTTCCGTATGTACGTTTGCACTTTGAGTCGCAGACGGGGATCCTTTGGCCGCCTTCGAGCCACGGCTGCTGACCCTTTCGGGACCCGCATTACGCTCGATAGCTTTCCTCTCTCTCTCTCTCCTAGTCGGTTCTCCAAGCTCTTCTCTCTCTCTCTCTCTCTCTCTCTCTCTCTCTCTCTCATCGGACAAAGAGGACAAAGGAGCTAGGGTCTTGGCTGTTGGTTTCAAGGATGATGCCACGCGTTATCTCGTTACTGATCGAAGCGCGTGGCAGCTCTCGGACGTACTCCGTGTGGTAAACACGCGCGCGCTGCATCTGGACGTAGCTTTCGGTCTCCCTCTCGCGGAGCCACGGCCGTTTACGAGATTTATGCGACTGGCTGGTCTCGCCCGGAGAGGGAACCTCGTGAATCTTCGAGCCGTCGAGTTACTTCGGACGAGAGCCTCAAAAACGAATAAAGTTTGCGGCCCCGGGTAAAAGGAGGAGCGTTGACGACGACGACGTACCGGCGAAACGACGAGACGGAGTGAGAGCGACAGAGAGAGAACGCCGGTGGACGACGACGACGACGAGAGATTAGTGTCTCGTTGCCCGTGGTAGAGACGATTCACCGCTACCTACTTCGAGGGAAATAAAGAGCCGGAGAAGAGAGAGAGAAAGCGAGAGAGAGAAAGAGAGTAAGAACGTTGGCTGAAATTTGTTCGAGCGAGCGGCCGGGCGCCCGGGAAAAGCGACGCGTGACGTTCAAGACGGCTGAAAGACGAGCGGGGAAACGAGCGGCCCGGATCGTCTCGTCGGTGACTTCACGGTATTAAGAGCCCTCAAAGGAAAAGGAACGCTAAAAAATTAGTAACCGGGATTTCGTACGACCCCTCTCTAACTCTGTCTCCCTTTTTCTCTTGGCCGCTATCTCGCTTTTCGCGGAGAGTAAACCGGGGAAAACGAACACCTAGATAGAACCAGCCGAACCGAACCGAACCTGTTAAGCATCGCGTCGGACCGAGGACTTGTGTTAGCGCAATGTCTAGATTTCACGCAGAAAACACGGATTGGACGCTTTATGATTTAGGCGCTTCAATAGGATTTCGCTGGGTTGTTTGACAGGGTTTCGAGAGTTTACGGTAAGTTTTCTTTGGTGTAAATATTCATTCGCTTGGCAGTTACAAAATCGTGAAATCGACGGCTTTGTGGAAATGTATCTGCACTGCGGCTGCGAGGAACAGCAACTTAAAACTTTGCGCGATTGTTAATTGATGCTTCATGGATCTGCGGGAATTTTTTCAAATAAAAATCTGTATTCAACCGAGAGGTACAGCATTGGAAAGATTGTTGCAAAATGAAATGTCGATTATACTGTGGTTAAAAACCAACGATATTCGGAGAACAAAGATACCTGGGCATACAGTATTTTGAAACATTGTGGTTATATGCATCCATGTTTTAAGAATACACCGTAATTTTTGCGAATAAACATTTCCATTCGTCCCCGCGCAATATTATCGTGAAGAGAATCTCTCAACGAAAGCGCCTACAACGTAACGCTGGCAACGTAACGCTGGCAACGTTTACAAATTAAATACAAACGATCTGTTGCCGATATCATCCTGAAACATTGCTTCAGGAGTGTACAGTAAAATTTAACGAATGAAAAATTCACGAAAAATCGAGTCAACGATCCTCGCTGCACCATACAAATTGAACTTTTAAATCGTTGTAAAGGCGCCAGAAAATCTATAAGCTAATAGCTTGGCCAGTATCGTCGGCAGAATATCATTTGGCCCGCGAGGGCGGTCGCGAAAGCGCACGCGAAATCGCAGTCAGCGTTCGAAGTCGCTGGAAGCGCGACAGAATCTCGCGACCTAGATCGCTGGAGTAGGATAGGCAGCTGGTGGTAGCTGGTGCAGCGGCGGGCCGAATCGGCACACCCATTTTCCGATAGCTAATTATCGTGGATATGCGAGCGCATCCATTGCGGGCCGGCACGGTATCGCGTACACGCGCGATACGCGCGATTACGTGGCGCGGTTCGATACACGCGCCGCGTCGGCCCGAGATCTCGAAAACGCTGTGTGTATCAGAGGGAGAGCAGACCAGAGCAGATCCGAGCAGAGCAGTAGCAGCACTCTGTGTACATCCAGGGTATATCACGAAGAGAAGAGAGGAGGATGCCAGAGAAGAAGGAGGAGGAGCGGAGGATGGCGGTAACGATTTCACGCGGCAGCTCTCGGTGCAATCTAATTTGAAAACGGCGTCGCCTTAGGACGCGAATTAACAGATGGATGCGATAAAACGCTCGAGACGTAATTCCGCAGCGAGCGAACGCGCGCCTTAACCCTCGGAAGCGATTACACCGGTTATGAGTAATTAAAGTCGGCGGAGCGTCGCCGGGGCATTATCCGGCAGAGAATTCACGGGAAATTTCCGATATAATGGTTCGGTGGACCGCGCTTCGCGATCATCGCCGAGACGCGAGCGGAAAACGCCTCGTCCCCGTTCTCGTCGCTGCCTCGCTAAAAGAGGAGGAATTACGACCGACGCTGGTTTCTCTGTCCGCGGGAAACGGATTCGATCGCGGACCCACCGTGCGTGAAATTCGACCCAGAAATTGCGGTGTGTTTGCTCGCGCGAGCACCCAACGCTGCCTGCCGCGTATTTCGAGGAATATAAGGAGCCGAGCGAATTTTGCCAGCTGAATCGCTCTTCTCTCTTTCTCTCTATCTTCGTTGCGCTTACGTCTGCTCGCCTCTGCTCGTTTCCGCGGCTACTGCTATGTCGACCGTTGTGAGCGACGCTTAAGCCCACGCGTTATCGACGCGCTTGGGAATTGGAGCTGCTAGGACAGCTGCTGCTAAAGTATGCATGAACGGAGACTGTTTTGTATCCGTATACGCGGTATGCGACTATTCCTCGTACACCGTGTTCCACGCTGATCGAACCGCAACACATTGTCGCGCTATAGTCCGTTCGAGCGTGCTCGACGGGCACAACCTCCTCGCGGAGTCCGTCAATCTTGCCGTCACCCCCCTGTCGGGGCTACGTCGGAAACGGAGCCGATCGATCTTCCCTGGAATTATTAGCCTCGGCTCGTCTTTATTTTTCGAACATTTTTTACGGGATCCTAAACTTTAACTTGTCCAGCTGTCGTTCTTGGAAAAAGAGAAACTTCCATTTTTCTAGGCGCTGCACTCCTCGAGAATTATCCAAAGATTCCATTTTTCTAGCTGCATTATTGTAGAAAATCCGCAGCTGCCTGAAATTATGTTTCACCGATGTGTTGATCGCATTTGTACACAATACACACACAATACATTTATCAATTGATTTATTAGCAGTGCACAGCAGGCGTCTTATTAATCACAGCGCACCGTTCATGCATTTCCGTAATTCCGGTCGAGCGTCATTGAAAAATATGAAGAATATTAAAATTCCTCGAGTTATCTTACCGGGCAGTTCGTAATTCCTTTCCAGACGTCGCGTCGGTCAGAATATAACAAGCTGGAAACATCGTTAGGCGATCTCGTGACTCGCCTCGCACATTGTTGCTTCGTCTTGCGTTTGATTTGCCCATAAAGTACCCAGTGGCATGTTAGTTGCTCATAATTCTCCGAGCAGCATTAAACTAGATATACCGAAGCTCGCTTTAAAGAATCCCATGGCACATCAGACATTATAATTATGAATGCGAATACTTCCGCTAGTCGACAAACTTTCCACTTCTCTCCCTC
>CM052196.1:14601647-14645489 GCA_028455805.1 Lasioglossum figueresi
CTCTCTCTCTCTCTCTCTCTCTCTCTCTCTCTCTTTCTCTTTCTCCTGATGCCCTCAGGCGCAGTGTACATTACACTTTGTTCACCCAGGCAACTAGGCTACTTTTTGCCTGGTTACTCGATGTACACCAGAGGCTATTTTATCCTTTCATTACGATGATAATGTACGGCAGACTTTAGTACTCAATATTTAAATGTGACCATTACAAGCACGTGGTTTACGTTACGTCACAGACGACGTTCCAACCGTGCTCCTCGGATCATCGTCGAGCCAATTAAATTTTATCTTGTAATCCCTTGATCCAGTTACGTCCGCGTTTTACTCAACGTGGTCACAGACGCGAGAAAAGTCCGAGAATATTCTGATGTAAGACAGGATAGCTGATCTTCGATGAAATTAAACATAATTATATTCATCGCGAGCGTACAAGGAACGAACGAGGATCAACTCACCTGTACAACCGAGCCTCGAATAAAAGCTCCTCCACAAAACTAGAGCGATTACATGTATGGGTAAAATTAAAAGTTATCGCGATTTCAGGTCGGCCCGTCTCCGAAGTGGTTCCTTGTCCCCCCGACTTCGGGGTCGCAGTCCCTTGACTTCGTCTTTCCGACAAGGGGCTAAGCTTTAATGTACGAGTCGTGTTCAAACCGAAACCTGTTTGGCGTAGTTAGAAGTCGCACGAGGCAACTTTGCCCGATAGCTGGTCTCCAGGGCAGAGTGGCAAGAGGAGAGAGGAGAGAAGAGAGTGAAGAAGAGAGTATAGTAGAGGAGAGTAGGTTCGCGCTTGTACGCGGCCAGCCAGGGATCACCGACCTCTCGATACGATTCTGCGGCGAGTTACACGATCCGGCATAGTCCCCGTCAAGTATAGTCGCTGTCAAGCATAGTCCGTTCGACTCGCACGCGCAAGACGCTCGGCGTAACCGACGTTGCCAAGATAATTGCGTTCCGCGGCGCCAAAAGCGACGCGACCGCATACGATACAACTTTTTCGACCGTCCCCGCGCTCGTTCTCCACCCCAAACCACCCCCGTTCGTTCCTGCATCGAAAAGTGCGTTCGTAGATGGAAAAGATCGACGAACTCGACTTTCCTCACATCTGTCAAACGATGAGCTGTTTCGATGAACGACGGAATACGTTGCGCATTACGCAGTCTCGCATTACGTTGCGTCTCAACGCGGATGAAATTAATTAAAAAATATTATTGCAACGAAACAATGCCTGATCGAAAGGGAGAAATTAACATTTATTTGCTTCCAGTATCTCGGGATGGATGCAGACAATTTTTCTGAGTATAATTAACAGAGACACGAATTTTGTCCAGCTTTTCCCTGATTCCCACTGTGCATCGTCCTCGTTCGCTTCCGTTCAACGCACACCAGTCACCAACGAACCCGGCGCAACGGAGTGACGACACAGCGATGCAACTCCGCGAAAACTCTCCAAGTGGTTTCCTATCCCGCTGCATTGCGATGCGTCGCGCAATGCAGACAGCATCGCAAGCGACTCGAACCGGGTCGTGTAAATAATGCACGCCCAGACTCCGCAAGGAGCGCTCCTAATTACCGCGTGTCGAATTTATTCACCCGATTCCCACTTCTCTCTCTTTTTCGATCTTTTACTTGCCGCATTTTTGCGCGGAGGAAAGCTAGAGGGATGCTACGGGGTTTGTGTGATCAGAGGTGACCATGTGTTTCATGCAATTGCCGGGAAGGATGCAGAGAGAGAGAGAGAGAGAGAGAAAGCCTCTTGAGGAGCCGAGTTTATCGGTGTTGAATGACCCTACGTTTACTCTCGGTGTTTGTCTCGCGTAGACTGCGAGCGTTTGTCACCGAGATAAGTAGTGGCTACTCGAAGGTGTCTCTGTTTCGCAACTATCGCGTCTGAGTGGCTGAATCGGTGCTCGCAGAAGACGCGCGGGAGATCGCAGCTATTCGAGGTATTAAAATTCTGTTCGGTTCTCGTTTTATCAGTCGATTCGAAGTCGAGGTTTGCCTTAAAAAAATAAAAGTCTGATGGAAATTAAAAATCCATGGGCTAACCAAAAATATACAACGTCGGTGTTGTTTAAAGCTACTAAGAAATTCATGATCCGCAGTCAACAGTTCCCGAATAAATCTCTGCACAGCGACTAATGATTTTCCGAAATAGCTATTTAAAACGATAGTTATTAGCTGTTCGCAGACACGGTACAGTTATTCGGAGTTCTATTAACGTGCAACATCCGCAGTCGAGCAATAAAATCTAATCGCAAGAGTTTCAATGCTTAAGTGGATAAAATTAATTTTACATCGAAGGACCACGAAGCTTTCGGCATTATTTTTCTCGCGGGAGCTCAGGGATTCGCGTATCTTGAAAATTCACGGATTCCTACGAGATTATCGACGCCGCGCCGTGGCGAAGGCGTCGCGGATTCGAGTTACATGGAAATGAGGTTTCGGCGGGGCTCGTAGCCGGGGGACCAGGTATCGCGTAATAATCGCATCCGTTTTGGCTCGTTAGCAGGTTGCCGGGATCGGTGACGCCCCATCGGGCTACCAAACGGCGAGGATCGTGCCGAAGCCAGCGCCCGGCTACCTTGTCACCGTCTAACGATTATTAACGATGCCCCGGCTACGCGTCTCTCCACTTTTACAAGCTGAGTGCGAACAGAGTGCAAGCAGAGTGCAGCAGAGTCGAGCCGAGCGACTGCTGATGCTTTCGGTTGTGAGCCACGTCCTTTTAGAATTATTTTCTCGACCTAGCTTCATCAGGCGTCAGAAGACACTCTTATCATCGTGTGTGTGTGTGTGTGTGTGTGGGTCTAATAAGCCATTAACCCTCCTATGATCCTCAGTCGAACTATACTTTGAAACGATGTTAAGAAAAAAGGTCAGCACGATTGTTTCCTTTCAGAGGTATTTTCTTAACGCTTAGAAAAATTTACCCTTTGCACTGGGAGCTATTTTAACACGAAAATTAAACATTCCCTATGACGTTTTAAACTTTATGGATATCAAATTGGTATAATACCTCGTACAATGTATTTCGAATAATGGTACAGCAATTTTTAGTGCCGTCTCAGTGTCAACATACGACTGCTAAGGATTAAATTTCTACTGTTTTACAAATGAATAAAATTCAGCAGACAGCCCTGATACTCGTGTGTATGAAACTCTTTGACGTCGGTTTATAGAATCTGCGTTCGCTGTAAATCGTTTCAGGCTACCACAATTTTACAGAGCCAGACCGACGACGATGTCAAACAAAATCAGCCAACTACGAGCGTGTCACTCGTTCCTGAAATACAGAAATAAAATTCTACTTCTCCCATATCGACATTTAACCATTGGGCGCACCATTAGCAGGCAACAGAGAGAGAGAGAGAGAGAGAGAGAGAGAGAGAGAGAGAGAGAGAGAGAGAGAGAGAGAGAGAGAGAGTACCGTGGCAAAGTGAAACGAAGCTCGGACAAAATGGGAATCCGGTTCGACTAGCGAGCGTTTCAACCTCGAAGATATCCACTTTGTCGCGTTGCTCGTCCCGGAGCTCGTACCCGAGGCAGGTAGCAGAGTGCGAGAACCCCAAGAGCGTCGCGGAGAGATCCGCGGCAACGGTTTTAATTAATTTTCATCAAGCCAGCCACCGCACGACGTCGCGACGGTGCAGCCTTTCCGCGGCGCGACGTTCCGACGTGCGTCTACACGCGAGCTGCACCGGGTGCTGTCTCTGCACCCGTCCGGAACCCGTCCGGAACCCGTCGGGGACCCGTAGTAACCTTAGGGTGGTACCTTCGCCGCCCAAAGAATAATCAATGTTTTTCAATACTTAATTTTTTTATTTATAAATTATTCAAGTTGATTTCCCAACATAGAAATTTTTCATATTTCGTTGTGAAGAAAAATTCAGGGTAGAATTCAGAGTTGTGTTATTATAATATCACTGTGAAATACCGGAATGTTTCATTACTGTTAATTATCTTGTCAAAAACTGCAGCACGTTTTTAGATAGTCGAGACGTTCCACCCCCTTAAAATTGAGGAATTTCAGAGAGAGAGAGAGAGAGAGAGAGAGAGAGAGAGAGAGAGAGAGAGAGCGGGAAATTATTGACTCGCGTCCTCCGGTTGAGTCGGCGACATTCCGCCTGGACGGGGATTTTGCCGTTTCCCGTGGTTACCCCATGAGATGCGACGTCACGTTTCATGGCCAAACCTCGCGCACCACGGCGGAATTAGTGGTACGCGTGAGTTGCTCGCGAATCCACCCTTTTCCACCCCTGTCCCTCGACCGTTTCCATCGTTCTTCCTGCCAACCAGCATTTATTCATCGTCCTCTCGATGGAATCGTCTCGAGGCACCCATGGCTGCTGGCTGCTGTTGGCTGCTGTTGGCTGCTGTTGGCTGGCTCTTTCTCCACCCTTCGTCGCTCGAAATGAAATCCGAGTGAAACTATTAAATAATTTCAGAGGATTCCTCGGGAAGGACTTGGGATTATATTTAACTTATATTCTTGGATCTGTTACTTGCTATTTCGATAATATTCCAGGGAATTCGAGAGTAGATGTTCTCGTCGAGAAATAAACTCGCTTGTCAATCTACCGATGGTAAATAAATAGTGAAGAAATAATTTTTACCCGCTTTGGGATCCTATGAATACCAAGCTAATGCTTCGGAGGGCAGTACATCCGCTTGTGATGAGAATTCCGTGGAAAATCGCTCTCGCTATCCGATTTATATTGGATTTTGGTTATTGCAGGTTTTGGGGGAGGGAGGGGTGGGGGGGTAGAAACAATCCTCGATGTCGAAGATCATTTATTATCTGGCTGCAAATACGTGTCCAGAGTAATATATCATGTTTGCTTGAAGGTTGTTCAGTAAATGGAACTTTTCAATCGAAATTTTATGTTTTCAATGAATATGTTAAAAACGCAGACGGTTGTATTTATCAATAATTTCAACACCTATATTTTAAAGATGAGTTAGAAATCATATCAGACTTATTTAGATTGCGCACTTATGCATGTAGAAACGGCTACATGCTACTTATAATTATTAGCTTCTAAAATAGGATTGACGATATTCGACTAAATATACATTTCTCACCCACAAACGATAATCTCTATTTTTAGCTGTTGAATGTCAACGATAGCTGATTGGCTAAACGTTCAGAGAGATCAATGTATTTATAAATGCAAGAGCTGTTAATAGCCTCTCAAATAGCTCAAGTGATTGCCCTTAAAATTGAGGCTCGTTTCATCCTCTCATTAATACCGATGGCCAATGGAAAATAGACGAAAGTGAGAATCATATTTATAAATATTAGAGCTCCCAGCTTTCTCCAAGAGATTCAATACTGTTCTCACCCCTAAAATTCAAGTGCGTTTTCACCCCTTTTAGACGAGCAGTTGCTAATGAAAAAGAGTTGAGGGTGAGAATTATATATATATAGTTATTAGAGCTCCCAGTTTTCTCCAAAATATTCAATACTGTGCTCACCCCTAAAATTGAAGTGCGTTTTCACCCCCTCAAAACGAGCAACCGCTAATGAAAAAGAGTTGGGGGTGAGGATTATGTTTATAATATTCTCAACCCTAAAATTGAGCACCAATTCCAACCCCTGAGGATCCGCAAATGACAAAGGTATGACGGCGAGTGATTTATAATTATTAGATTTCCTAGTTTCAACGTACTTGACGATAAAAATCACGATTGTAACTATTCCAATTCGTAACAATTTCGAAAATATTCGAACCGCAGTTTCCATCCCTAAATCCAATTTCCATTTCCACCGTTCACTCGAACGAAGGTACCAGCGTCCAAATATTTTCGCGTCGCCTTCTCCCAATATTTTCGTCAAAACCAGCGTAACCGTTTCGCGATATCGGGACCAGGGTGGGAGAAGGTGTGCAGACGGACAAATCAGGTGGCTCGCAGGGTTAGTACATCGCTGATAGAAAGGGAACGAGCGAACCGGAAGTCCTCGAGGAGGGATTTAACGATGGCTGCGTTCGAACACCCGTTAACTCTCGGAATAAATGTACGTACGCTAGCAGCCGATTCGCGGTGCAATTTTATCTTCGCCGCAGTCCGCGCGTTAAAGCTCGCGTGCTGGGTTTGTTGCCGGTTGTAGACAGTCGCCTACCGTGTGTGGCGAAGCGGAGGGTTACATTAAAATTTATGCACGCGGCGCAGCGTTGGTTCGGCTGTGGTCGGTGCCGATGTACGTGGAGAAGCGTGACGAGAGCGATTCCGTTATTGGAAATATTCCGGTCGTGCCTCGACGTTTCTCCCACGAAGAGAGAAAGAGAGAGAGAGAGAGAGAGAGAAAAAAAGGGAGAGAGAGAGAGAGAGGAGAGTTTACTCGGTAGTTCTCTGGTCGCCGGGACGGGAGAAGAAAGCCGCAAGTTCTTAAGCCTCTTTTTAAAGTATCGAAATTACTTCGATCCACCGTCTCGTGCTCCCTTTTTTCTCTCTCTCTCTCTCTCTCTCTCTCTTTCTCTCTTGCTTTCTCTCTCCTCGTCGTTCGTTTCGCTGTTCGCGCGCATCGAGTCGCGAGGTACGTCGATGCAAATCGAGTTTCGACAACAGTTCGTTTGGCTACGACGAATTCGAAGCCGCGACAGCTCAAGCGTACGGAAAAGCTTTCAACCGGAATAGACCGTACGTATTCCTAAGGAATTGGCTTTATCGTGCAGCACTCTTCCACCACCTTTCTCTCCCTTCCTCTCTCTCTCTCTCCCTCCCTTCATAAAATAGCCCGACATATATTGCCGCTAGGCTAAACCACTCGTTCGCGACTGTTTTATTGTCGACGCGTTCGCTAGTCGATATCGTCGCGGCATCGGAATTATCTGGATATACGGGTTACGCGGGGACAAGATAAAATAAGTAAAGTTTGAAAAATGATTGGACAAATAAACGCGTCGAATACGGCGCTCGGTGCTGGCTCGCCGTGATACGTAACGAATGGCTGTACCAATTTACGATTAACGAATATAACGCGGCCGTAAAATGGCTGCCGGGAGTAGTCGCGCGCTCTCGGACCAGCGCGACCCGCGTTATCGCAGTAGTCGTTGCCCTTTTTGTCTCTGTATGCTCCTGTACCCATATGTATCCACTGCACACACATCTGCGTCCATCGTGTGCGCATCTGTATCCGTATCCGCGTGCGCTTTTTTTCCGAACGTCGAGTTCCGTCGAAATCCAGTTATCATCGCGCGGAAGCGTTACCCGGTGACCCGTCAAATATCGTCGACGGAACGACAACAACAACGGGGTCGCTCGATGCCGGGAAGAAGCCCAAAATTAGCGGTCTTTGTTTGGTCCGTCCGGTGCGGTCCGGCAGTCCGTCGAAATGTTCCCATTACCCGTGATACCTCTGCCTCGAGGATCCGCTTTTACGCCATCCATCCGGAAGCGCTTGAAACGGTAATTCGAATTTGCCTCGACGTCGTTGCCGTTCACAAGGGCGCTCGAACAACCGTCGCTCTGTCTCCTCGACGCCGCGCCGCGCCGGCTGGTTTCGATATTACGAGTAGCTAGTTTAAATTAGCGAAGATCCCGCCAAGGCCGCTTTCTCGACGCTTTCTGCGTTTATCGCTCCTGTAATCGATTCCTCGATTCCCATCTACTCGTCTCGAGCTGCTCGTCTCCTCCCGGAAAACATCGATGGCACTGGTGGATCTCAGGAAAATTGGGACACTCGCTCGGCGACACTCCCCTTTTTCTGTGATCTCTGTTTTCTTAACGTTCTAGACTCTAGACGGAGCAACAAGTTAATCCATCTGCCCAATTTCACTCTCTAATCTTGATCTCCGTTGCCGGGTTAGGCGTGGCTTTCTATGAATAGACAGAACATGTTTTGAGTGGGCGCGGTTCTACGACTTTCACAGTTAGCGGAGATGAAATTGCGTTTTATAGATCAATTTCTATGTGTGTCTGGCTGAGGCAGAGTGTATCTACTTACGCGTCTATTCGCGGCGATCACCGCGACTCTGCAGTAGGCTTGTTCCATCGACGTGGTTGAGTGCTAGTAACCAGTGGGAATGCACTGATGAAGATAAGTTGCCCTACAAGCGTCCAGAATTGCCAATGACGGCTCAGAAAGACAGAGAACACTATTTATCTTGCTCTCCCAGTGTAGAGTAAGCGTTTTCCGTCGTGGGGAGGCGTGGCCTGTCCGGGGTAGGCGTGGCCACGTTGCCCTCAACGTTCACCGAGCAGAGTAGTTCCCTACAACCGAGTCTGCGACTGATTTAGAGCCTGTCTCCTCTAAAAAATCTAATTTTGAAAATCAAGCAGACTCGTTCGATTCTAATCTTAAATGAGGCTCCAGTGGGTTACACTAGGAACATTCAGGCTTAATTTGTTGGCGTGGTTTACTAGTTCTCAACCTCGACAGATCCCTCGATCTACCATCGGAGACCGCAACAGCTCTTGAATACAAAATTTTCTCGCTCTACTCGAATAGGTAATCCTCGCCGAGGATTGTAATTGCCCTAATCCCCATAGAGTTGCATCCAGAACTGCCCTCGAGACTGAGAAAGAGATGGCAGAGTACTTGCCCGTTCTTCAAGCATACATAGAGGCGTGGCCTGTTTCGAGTAGGCGTGGCCCCGCAGCCCCCGGTTTCATCGGAGTCGGGGCAATACTCCGGAGAGTCCCGATCCCAAAAGGATGATGTTGCAATCTCCTAATGAAAGAGAGGAGGATCGAAGAGCAACCGAGAGTAGTTGGGTCACTCGGCGGTCCGGCCGGATGCCGCTCGGGGGAAAAATGCGGCGGCACGGTGAATCGCGAATATTTCTTCGGGAACTCCATCGTCTGCCATACGCCGTGGCCCGATCTCTCCCGCTATTGTTACGCTCCTCCGAGTTTCCCCGATACTTGGTATTATATTAAATTATGATAGCGCACACGGCTGGGCGCGCCTCTCGTCGGAGAGGCAGAGCCTGGACGAGGCGCGTAATATCGTCGCAGGATCTTCGTAGGAGTTTGCGATAGAGAATGTGAGTGAGAGAGAGAGAACCGACTTCGCGAGGTATTAACGGGACCAGTCACACGAACGGCGTCGTTAATTGCACCACGTAGCATGATCGATCCACCCGTGAACGCCCTTCGATAGCGGAATCCTCTTTCGACAACCGCGCCCGAAAGAAATTTAAAGGACTCCTCGAGGTCTCTTTCCAGTTACGCTCGCGGTCTTTCGAGCACCTTTCGAAGTTTTAGCGAGCGAGCCAACGACCGGTTTTCTTTCAAAGAACCATATCGACGAAACTCCCATCTTTATCCGGAGAGTCGAGCAGATATCATCGGCAATGCTGGAATTCGCGGTTTTCGAAAGATCATGGAGTTTGTTCGGTCTCGAGCAGACCGAACGTGAGAATTAGTCGCGGTCGGTTGCAATAGCTCGAGACACTCGACCAGAAATTGTTCGAGCCAGAATTGTTTGGATCTCATCGGACGCCACTTCGAGACAAACAAGCACTTGTAATTTCCCATATCATTCTCACCTAATTCATCCTAGCCGGAACGTTGAGGTTTTCTTCGCTCGACGAAACTGCTCGCGGAAGATCGCGGGCCGGAAACGATCGCTGTCCGGAAGCTTATCTGCCGCTGGATTCCGCCCGACCATGTTTACGTTATAATTCGAACCGATTATCATACCCCACGGCCGGACAATATTTAGCGCGGTCGGGTCGCAATGTGAAGTGGTGCGGTTTCGTTCGCGTGCTAACCTAAATTCATGAGATGTATTTACGGCCGCATACTCGCGTGCACGTCTCCCAGTCGTTCCACCGACTGCCTCGACGCCCTTCTCTCTTCGAGCGAGAAACCCCGACAATTCGATGCCACCTGCCTACCCTGCCGGTGTCGGTGTCGGTGTCGGTAGCGGAGGCTTTTATAACACCTTTGTCGCTCCCGATCATCGACCGGCTTTTGCGGGGGAGACTCAACGCGCGCGGCTCGAAAAATCAATTCTTCCCATTGCATAAATACCTCGATGCGTTCGCCGTACAGTCCGGAACTTGCAAAACTAAAATTAGATTTTATGCGTCGCCTCGTAAACAGGCTGCGAACTTGATGAATTTCCAGTAAAAATCAGTTTAAACAGCAGAAATTTCAATAGCAGGCGAGTAAAAAATCTGAAGTCGGTTAAACGTTCCTTTCGGTCCGGAGGAAAGTTTCCGAGCGCAAAACATAGTGAAAGTTTCCGAGAGTTTCATCAATCTTTCATGGAAGAAAAAATTCCCGAAAATTTCGTTATCTTTATCGGTTTACTCGAGTCTCTTCTCTCTCGTTAAACGAGAGAGACTCGAGAGTAGCAAGGCTCTGAACCTTTTCGTAAAATATGAAACTTCCATCTTATCACTTGTCTGTCATTGTAAACGCAGGTATACTCTCCACGCAACAGGTATCTGTCGTTTCCGTCGCTGGAAAATTGATCCGACATCGAAGATTTTTCG
Source organism: Lasioglossum figueresi (assembly GCA_028455805.1). Taxonomy (NCBI): domain Eukaryota; kingdom Metazoa; phylum Arthropoda; class Insecta; order Hymenoptera; family Halictidae; genus Lasioglossum; species Lasioglossum figueresi. The sequence goes on from CM052196.1 coordinate 14,612,093, forward strand.
AGGGGGACAGGCTTGTCGGGAATTTCGAATTGTCACTGTAAAACCGTTCCCCTCGAGAACTGGATATCCTGGTACGACGGTACACAGTAATTATGTTAATTCTCAGGGATCCCCGTTGAAGCTATTCAGCCATAAATTCGTTGTCAGACCCGCCACCTTCTGCAGCGTTCGGTAAAAACGCGTTGACGCTTCTAGGCGCGTCGATCTCGTTGGAATCGAATGAAGCAACGCGACGAACGCGCCAGGGGAAATGCAAAGGTTCGGCCCGGGGACTATTAGATTAACTAGGATCGATAGTTCGTTTAAGGCCAGTGGATGCGGCCGTAGGAAGCTCGGGTTCTCGGTGGGAAAGACGCTAAAAATAAAGTCGACCGTGTTCGAAGGGACCAATACCCTTGGAAACAGGCTTCGAGCGCGCGCGCGCGTGCCGGTGGGATCGTTTACGCTTTACGATCGATATCGATCGAAGGGTAGCTCGATCGCCCGTGGAATCGGCACGGTTCGGAAGGGACTTGCGTCGAATGCAAAGAACCAATTAGAGTGGAACGGGTAACGGGCGTTGATACTCTCCTTTGTAAAAGGGGGACGAGAACGCGAAACCTGTCCGAACGGAGAGGCGAGCAACGAGAGCCCCGTTCGCGATTCTTTGCGATCCGGGCTCGCCGTAATACTCCGCTAATAAGACGCTGCGGGGCAACCGGCACCAGTACTCGCTATTGAATCGGTTAGGCGAGCTTTCCATGCCGGACGAGAGAGAGGCATCCGATGCCACGTAATTAGATCGGCGGTCGGATCGCGAGATTGCGCGGTTCCGCGCCGAGAATTTCGCCGAGAATGTATCGCGTCCCGCTTCTCTCGGCTCAATGGCGAGCCGTTCTATTTTCGCGGCCGCTTTGTCGAAAAATTCGACCGAACCCCCCATCGATAATCTATACTTCGTATATGCGGCGTCCAGTGGCATGCCCAGGGTTGAAATATGAGGCGCCAAGGTTTTCACCAGTGCATCGATACAGTGTTTTCGCGATGTCCCAAATGTATGGCCTATGATTATCCCAGAACTGTCCCCGCTATCGCGAGGCATACTCCGTGAGAGGACTTTAAACGCTCGTAACTTTAGAATCGCAAATGTTCTATGGAAACTTGGATTCTTGGCATTTTCTCGCCCAAATCCACTGGATTACAGGGGAAAAGGCAAACATTTCTGGTTAGTATTCGTGGCATTTTGCTAATGACAATGATAACAAATATTATATATCTCCGATGACATTTATTTGCGTTCGGTAGCAATATGACCTGGAGGATGCGAATGCACAAGCAGATTGACGGAATTCTATTCAGAGAATTTCTAGATTAAAAAATAAAATGGGTATCTCATATTCCTAGCTCCTCGCAGAGCTATCGAGTCGAACAGGGTCAACGAATGCCGTGCTCCATCGGGCAGCTCGACCTTTACGGTCCCGGGGCGAAGCAGATCCGCCCACCGGAATTAGCCAACAGAAGAGGCAAACGATTCCCAGTTTCCGCGATCTGGAGCAGCCTGTTGGGACCAATTTATTTAAATAACGATAAATTAAGAGTTGCCCTCGCCGCGCGAACCCACCCAGGCAACAATGCGTCTGTACGATGGAGAGATCTGGAACTGAATCTACCGACTAACAATGCTCGTGTTTAAGCACTGAGAAAAAGGGGAGGAATGAGATATGGTTGGAACGAGGGAGACGAAGGGGGAGACGGAAGGATGAACACAAAGGGAAACACGGCGATAAACTTGTGGGAGAGAGGAAGCGCAAGGGTTGCGTTTAAAATGAGGGTCTGGAAGAAAGGCACTCTTCGAGAGCCGCAAACCGTCGCGAGGAGCACGTAGATCCACTGCGAGTCTGATATAGATCTAACGTGGGCATAATCTGGATCTAATGGGGGCCTCACATCAAAGGATTTGCATGAACTAATCAGGACTTGGTCCAGACTCTATGTAGACGTAACACTAGACTTAATCCAGGTCTGTAGACTCCATAGTTGAAAGTTAGGAAGTTAGGAGGTCGAATGGGTTTAGGTGTACACTAAGTCTGAAGTGTGGATTAGGTCTGTGTTTCCTGATCGTTTAGAAGGGATAGGAAATCGGAAAAATGAGTAGAAAGGGATAAAGCTGAGGAAAGGTGGGCGAAAGGAGCCGGTAGCAATGTAGATCGATGCTGCGTTGCTGGTCGAAGTACGTTCTGGATCTGGATGATCTGTCTAGGGTGGTCGTTTTGGTATGGGCTGGTTACCGTTAATCCGGCGTTACATCGTCGGCCGGGTTTGCCTTCGAACTGGTGGAATTTCAGTGGACGACAACACAGAGTGCAGGAGAGTGTGCAGCACCGTCCCGCGTCGGTCCGATATCCCGGTGTCGCGTGCCTACAAGAGGAAACGATACGGTGGCCGGTAGGCCGGCCCGATAGGACGCCAGCCCCGGTAAGCTTTGGGGCTCTCGAGCTCCCGAGAGCCCCGAGAGCCCCGAGAGGAGTTAAGCCGACGCGAGCGAAACGGCTGCGCTCGGTCCGGTTCGGCCTCGTTCGGCACGGCTCGGCTCGGCTCACGGAACGAGGAATAGTGCAGCCGTTGCTTTCGGGGGGAAGAGGAGGAGGAGGAGGAGGAGGAGCAACGACGAGCGGCGACGGCGTCGGGGGACGGTCTAATGTTACCGCATCCAGGAGCGCCGCGATTTCTCACCCTTATCTTATCTGGCAGCCGCCGCTTTCCTCTCGGCTCCCTCGTTCCTTCTTCCGATGCCGTTTCACGCGGCACCCTCTCGGCCCCCATCCCCTAAGCTGCGCGTCCTCCTTCTTCCCGTGTCCACGCGTCCTTCACACCCCCGCTGTGTCCCTTGTCCCTTCCCCACTGTTCCACCTAGCATACCCCGTCAACCCTTCAACCAGGCCAGGACTCTCGTAGAAGCTCTTTACCCTGTCGATTTTCTCCGAGGGCGATCTTCCACCCCCTCTTTTCACCCTCAACCATCCCCACCTTCTCGAGGAGAAAGGCAAACTTAAATTCGATCGGCGAGCTTTTAATTCCACGGATTGACGCGGAATTTCGAACGGACGCGCAACGGGCCTGTATATATATATATATATATATCTCTCTCTCTTTCTCTCTCTTGCTCTCTGATTCAAGAGAGAATAGCCTGATGTTTGGTTCGAGAGAGAATCTGGCTCCCTCTCGTTCCCCCAGGTCGCTTTTCGTACGATCGCCTCGGGCGAGCCGAGCGAGCCAAGCAAACGAAGTAAACGGAGCGAACGGGCCGAGCGAAGCTTGAAAATCTGTCCTATCGATCGGCACGGGGTTCGCCGCGACTCGCCGGAATTACGAGTATCGATCGAACGAGACGAATACGACGACGCGGCCGTCGGCGTCGCGACGCGACGATCAGGAAACTTCGCGCGTCCGTGCTACCGTTTTCTAGCTCACCTTCCCCTCGTCCTCCTGACATGGGGTTCGACCATCGGAGCTGCTTGCCCTCGAGAGCGCCCGGTAAATTGCCCCCCGGGGCAATGCGTCGGGCGAAATGCCGTCGGAGTCTCTCAATTTGGCGTAAACGATGGTAAAAGACTTGCCCGAGTTAGTTTGGCACTGTACAAGACCCGGGTAGGCGTGGTTTCTTTGCCCCAGGATTTCGGAGGAGCCGAGGCCCGTAGAGCATTCAGTGTCCACCTCTGTTGTGAACTTTTCTCCGAAGGTCATTTAATGCCTCTGTATTTCTTCTTGTCCGAAAAGCACAGTAGATTATATCTGTTGATCTATTCCTGTTGGTAGGCGTGACTCGCTGCTAGTTAGCGTGGTTTCCTAGCTGTCAACTGTAGCCGGAACAACGTGCCTCGCAACAATCCGTGCGCATATTTGCGCTGGACTCTATATTCTTTATGAATCTAGCTCTAGAGATCAGCGAATGCTTGCTATCTGGGAGTAGGCGTATGAAATAGGCGTGACTGTCTCTGAGTAGGCGTGGTATTTTTGCCCTACGATTCTTATGGAGCCAGAGCGTTATCCTAGAATGTCGTGCCAGTCGCGGTAGTATATTACGTCGAACGAATCTCAGGGAAGGCGGTTTTTCTAGCCTGGAGAAGGCTCGCGAGTCATTTACTCGGACCGAGTATCGTTAATCCGGAAGCAACGCCAGAAGCTGGCTCTCCAATGAATCTTTCGGGGTTTTCCCTTGGACGGAACGACCCTTGACCGATGCTCGCGCGAACGAGGCTTACCGGAAATTCGATTAACCGGTCGTGCTCTCCTCGACGAAGACGTTGTGGGCGTGCTGCGAGGACTAGAGGGAGAGAGAGAGAGAGAGAGAGAGAGAGAGAGAGAGAGTACAGCTGGCCTCAGTCGATGAATCGTATGAAATGCGACCTCTGCTCTTACGTAACTGGAATATCGAATTTAGAACGGCTATACCGTTACGTAACGCACGCGATCCACGAATTCGTTTCGTCGCCGACGAACGTTTTCGCGTGTCGCGTTGCACAACGATCCTCTTCCAACGCCTCACGAAGTAGATCCCAAGCAAATCCTGCCAGACGGCTCTGTCGACGAAAGAAATTTTGCGTTTTCGTCGGAGGACTGTTCGAGAGTAGTTTTCGGTAGAACAAAAATAGGACGAACAACGAAGATCCAGGTCGAACAGCGAAGTGACCAAGAAGCGAAAAGCTGACGGCCGAAGATGCGATTGAAGGGAACGATTGGCGGAGCGCCGAATCAATTGGCCGCGAAGCGTTTCGATTCGATCAATTTACTGGACACGACGGCTGTTTCGGACCCTCCTTTCCCTGCTTTTTACCCTGTCCCTCTCTATACATGCCGGCACTCGAGGCAAAACGGCGATTCATCAATTTCAACGTATCACGGACAGCTTTCTGCGCAACCTGGTCGGGCTGTCGATTCGAAAAAAATACTCTCTCGTTAATATCGACGAACCGTCGCGCGCCGCTTCTTCGCCCAAGCCCGGGTACACGGGTTTATGGCCGACAACGGGATCGGACTATCGCGGTTTCGCCGCTGTCGTTGCAATTCTCAACTGGTCATCAAATTTTATCGAACTGGAGATTACAATTATCGCTGAGACGCACGGAATCCCCTTCGGGATTGCTACGACTGCTCAATTCTGAAAACTGTTGTACACCAACGTCATTTAATTTCTACATAGATACCCCTGCTTAATGTTTTTCATTCAAAACACTACACAAATTCATTTCATCCTCGACTCGTCTCGACCTCTCTCATTGCCGCATCATATTCGAACCTTGCCACTTGGCCGCGTCATGTTCAAACATCATTCCAGCCCTTGCAATTCCTAAATCCCCACCATTCAAGTTGACGACATATATTTCTGAAACATTCTGTGCATACACATTTCGTTCGACTATCTTAGACTACTGCATATTCGTTATCGGCCAAGTTCCGTTGTATCTTACAAATGAAATATTAATTAACGGAATACAACAAAACATTCCCACCTCCTAGACACCTTATTCGACGAATTTTGCAGTCGGTTGAAACAGTGCGTCTCTCTCGTCGGTGGACAATTGCAATTACCTGCCGCGACTGTTTGCGCAATAATAAAATTACTAGAAGCATCTTCAATTCAGACTTCCCGGACAGGAAGACGGAAGAACGGTTCGAGATCTTTTCCTTCATCCAGGCAATTTACGCGATGCAATTGCAATTACTTTCTGTTGCTCAAAATCTTTTCCTCTTTTCTCTTTCGCCGTATCTTTGCCCATCGATTTACTATAAATACCTGGTGCTCGGAGATTCGTACCTACAGTATAACCATTTCGAAAACACAGTGATCTCCAATTTATTTCGATCTTGTGGACTATTCAGGTAATTTAGACATTTCTATATAGAGAATTAAATGCGATAGCAATTATTATTCTGGACAGGGTTTAAATCTTAATACAATGTAAATTTCTGACATTCGATTAGCTCGTTGCACTTAACGCTATTTTAACGTCAGACTCGAGATGTGTCATTCGGCCCGGGATGTTTATATTCTGTGCAATCCAACGTTTAAACTTTCAGAAATCGATTAAGTGGAAATGAATTTAGCGATGTGAACGTTATTTTAAAGAACGGCTCATCAAGTTTTCATGGTGCTCCTAAACGAGGGGTTAACCAGTTAACTGCGTTCGACGTGTATACACGTCAATCCAAGTCTCTATTGCGATGCAATAACAATAATCTTTTTACGAACGAATTGTTAATGTTTTATCAAATAAGAATGTAATCCTTCCTCGTTTTTCGTAAAATTTGTAATAGGATCATTTGCCCTGCGTTCGACATATGTACTCGTCATTGTTTGATTTTAATTCCGCACTCTGTGGGGGATTTTTGAAACTACATTCCGCAGTTGAGAAGTTAAAGTGATGCCTTGGAATGATCATCAAAATAATATTCCCTCTCACAAAGCATCGCGAATAGCGATGATAGCACAGTGGCGCTTCGAGATTTCCATTTGATCGAAAGAAGCCGGGCGTGGCGTGATCCTCAGCTTGTTCCGTTCGGGCCTAGACTGTCTTCCGGCCTCTATCTTCCTCGCAGAAACGTGACAATGCCAGCGAACCGCGAATCAGCAGCAACGGCCTCGCTTCTTAGAAAGGGCCGCGGGTAAAGGCGCGTCCGCGTGAAAGCGGGTTTTGTAGACATACACAATTTGTCAAACCGGCTCTCTCTCCCTCTCCCTTTCTTTCTTCGTTGGAGAGGCTCGGCCGGGATACAATGAACCGTGTATTTTCCCAGCGGATTTTCCGCGATGGAATTCGGGCCATCGTTTCCTCCCTCCCACGAGTTTTCCCCGGGTTGGTGACGTCTTACAGCCGGCGCGGACCGCGCTTTGTTTCGGCGTGTTCGTGTCTGGCTGCGCACGGTTGCTCGTCGCCGCGTTGTTTGGACGGTTCGTTTGCGGAAGGAAGCGCATTCGAAAATCACGATCGAGGACGTACGTTTTCCTCGTTCATTGTCGTTTGTTCGCGCTTGTCCGTATACCGTTGTACGTGAGCGACGGTACACGAGCGCCCGCGCACACACATACACACGTGAATACACCGAGAAGCACACTCCCGGAGAACGGCCTCTCTCCTCCGTTATGTACACGCGTTTTCCACGTTCCCGAAACCCCGCGTTTCTCTCGTATTTACCTACCCCCCTTGCGGACCCCTGCGTCTCCCCGCTTCGTTTACCCTTTTCGTAAATCGTGACTCGTGACTCGTAACTGGCCGATCGCCGTGTGTCACTCCGCTACGATCGATTTTTCCTAGTTTCCTCTTCTCGAATCTCTCCTCGCACCGCACACATCTCCTATTCTCTCTCTTTCTCTTTCTCTCCTCTTCCCCTCGAATCGATTCCGGCACGCTCGACTACGCTCGAACCTCGATAAGATTGAATCCGAGGCGGCAGCCTTTTTGATTCACCGACGACGCCTGACGAATCGCGACTAATCGCGGGGAACGACGATCCGATGGCTGGGCTCGCTGCGTCGAATCGTCGCGCCAGAGAGATCCAACTGATTCTTTCGCGTTCCACCGGATCGTTCTCTCTCTTTCCCGCGCGTGTAACAGTCTCGATCCGGAACCTTCGAGCGTTCCGCTCCAGTGACAAGAGCTGTCGAGAAACAAACGCCGGGAAGCGCGAAAAACATTTCCCCGGATCGATTTCGCGAAATGGTCGGAACGTGCCTCCGAAGCGGAGCCCTCAGAGTCTTGCAACGGTAACTCGATGTCCTCTCCAGGCGACGATCCTTTTCCCTTAAACCATTCGCCTTTGCGAGTCACGCCCCTCATCGAGATTCAAAAAATGTACTAAATGCGGGTGCTGTTCGATTCGAGTCTTTTGTAATTTTTATTCAGTGACCTGTTCGCAAGTTGTCTTATCGCGAGTCTCTGCATAAAACTAAAGCACAAAGATCCTTTTCTCGACTAGAATGCCCTTGTGGTAAGACCAAGGGAGAGGTGCAATTAATTCACGTTGATATACGTTCCCTTCTACCTGGAATGACGCGGATCTCGCAGCCTCGATGACACAGCGTTCAATCGTTCCGGAAACCTCGTGAGAGAGAGAGAGAGAGAGAGAGAGAGAGAGAAAGAGAGAACCTGTACAACGAACGAGGGAGGGTGATTTATTTATCGACGGCCGGCGCCGTTGACAAAAACGCATTAAAAGGTGAAAGCTCTTCAGCGTACAAGAGGAACGTTATAATCGTGTGTACAAAACAAGAAATATTAATCGTGATTGCCCGCGGCACGTCTGAACGGCCGCTCGTTGTAAAATAATGATGAGGTGCAGTTTAGTAAAGGGCTCGCAAATTGAAAACGCCGCGTTTCGAATTAATGATCAATTATATTTGAACGCCGATGCTGATCCCGCTGTGAGCCGCGGAGACAGAAAAGCGCGGCCGCGTTCTTCCGCGGCGTTTTTCCCGATCGGATACACGGAAATTTATTTTACTGTAATGAAAAAAAGCGAACGGCTACGCGGGAGAGGGAGAGAGTGATTTCGACATCCGGTGCTCCCGGAATAGAAGGAAAGAGGAGCAAAGCTTAGCGCGATGGCGCGGACGTGATCCGAAAGCGAAGCCCGGCTCGGCGAACGTCAGCCGAAATCGGTACGTTTCGTCGCAACGGCGCACCGTCGTTCTAAACCTGGACCTTTCCCTCGCAGCACGAGTGTCTCCATCTTAGACTTTTGACCCCGGGATTTCCTCTCGGCTTAAGGACCCCAGATCTCTGTCTTTCAGGGGATAGTGGATCCTGACGTCTGCCGGTTCGATTGGGAATTAATGGTAACACCCTAGACGAAAATCATTTATCATTTTGCGCATACATAAATTCTAAAGACACAATCTAACTCTCCACCGAATGTAGGGCTGGTTTCTCCACCGAGAAATCCAGTAAACAAACCCCGCAATAAAACTGTGCCCAATTTAAATTAATCTAGAGCCTTAAAAGTGAGAAATAGTTGCAGCGAGCAATCAACAATGCGATATACGAGTTCAGCGCGCAATCCGCACCGTCCGGCGAGTTTTCCAAAGATTTCTCGCCGTCCTAAATTCGTATAAACGCGAGCCCCGCTAAAAACGGTGACAAATCCTGGCTCGTAGGTCTTCCTTAGGAGACAAGTAACGCGGAAATTTTTGTCGAACGCCTTCCACCAACGAAATGTACTTTTAGCGATATGGATTCTAGATGGATGAGCAATAATGTAGGTTTCGCTTTTCCCCGGTGTTTTCCCTGGAGACGAACGAGAACGAACCAACGAACGAACGAAACGAACGGGCGGGATCTCGATCGATCGTTCGCGTGGCAAGACGAGCGTCGACTGTTCTCTTCGAGGTGCGCGACAGATTACATACGTCCCTGTCGGTCTGAAAGTCTCGGAGAGAGAGAGAGAGAGAGAGAGAGAGAGAGAGAGAAAGAGAGAGAGAAAGAGAGAGGGAACGATCGATCGATTCTCGCGTCTTTGCGGTCGAACGTCGAGGAATGCGAAACGAATCGTGGGTGTTACGGTGGTGGGCCGTGACACCTTTACGTCCCGTATTCCTCTTCTCTGTCTGTCTAGCTGTGGCTGGACCCTTAAGGGTAAAGTCCGCCTTTCGAGGACGAGTTCCGGGCGAAGTTTTACGGGCGAAGTTGGAATCTCGGCAGCTAGGAGAGAAGCGTCTCGCTCCGGGAAGCGGGAAGGAAATGCGGTCGAGAGGGAAAGATTTCGCGGGCGCGGCCCATAACTTTGCTCGTAAATTCGATATTCAAAACAGGAAGTGAACAATGCTCTTATATAGCGGAGCGGAGCAGTGCGGAGCGGGTGCAAAGCTGAACGAAGCGGAACGGAGCAGAGCGAAACAGAGCGAAGCAGAGCGGAGCAGCGTCCACTGCTCGAAACTCTGTCCCCGGCGCCCGCGCCCTCCAAATTCGACGATTAACGATCCACGCCTTCTCTCTCGATGCCGACCCGGCAGCCATCCGCACGATTGCGCGTCTCGCGTTTATTAAACGCGTCCATTGGAAATCGGTTTTTCCGCGTGCCGGATAAGACCGACGATTCGACGCAGGGGAGACAGCGCAGATACTCTAGAGGGAGAACGAGGAACAGGATAGATAAAGGGAGAGAGAGAGAGAGAAAGAGAGAGAGGGAGTGAGGCATCCGGCCGATTAATAATTTTCTAGCATCCCTTCTTCCCCTTCGTTTCGCCGGGAATTCTAGGAGGGAAATTGGTGTTCCGATATGCTTTCGCGCAACGGCAATATCGCCCGAACGCAAAGGTTTATCAACGATTTATCGGCCGTCGGTGTGCTGTACAACGATCTAGCTGGAACTCGCCTCGCCTCGCCTCGTCTCGCCTCGCCGCGCCACGGCTTGCCTCGCAGCAAATTTAATTTCGAATTTCGAGAAATTAAAATTCAGACGATCGAACGCCCCACTCTATTTGCATACCGTAGCTATTTATTAGCCGAGGACCGCCCCGTCGCTTCTCTGTTCCCTTCTCTCTCTCCCTCTTTCTCGATCCCTTGATCTCTCTTTTTCGACGCCGCGGACGTTAGCCTGTCGATGGTCGGTGAATTTTTTTTTTTCGATCGGCCGGAGAGTGCAATTTTCGATGCGGCAATTAGACTTTTAGCTTTTACTTAACGGCCAATATCGTCGCAGATGTATTCGCTGGGGCCTCTATAAACGCGGAAACAATGGACGTTCATTATTTACAACCGGGGCTCTGGCTTGAATCCAATTGTCGGCGTTGCGGCAATTTTTTGATCAATGAGATCGGTACACACTCATTTCGGACCGGGTACCGCCGACCGTATATTTGCGAGACAGAGGCTCGACAGAGCCCGCGAATCAACAGCCGACGCGTTTCCCACCGTTCCCCCGTCGACACTCTTCGAAATCTCCCTAAACCTTCGTAAACCATGATTTCTCGCTAAATCGAAGAGGATCCAAAGAATCAGATCTTGTATCAACTTCGCAAACAATCAGACAATTACATATGTCTGATATCGTTCTCCAAAATATATTTTGGCCTATTTCTCTCTAGGGATATAATAAACAGCTATTTCCTGGCGATTCGTGCAGTAGCGCGATCTAAACGGTCCGATTAGGTTTCCCTCGATCCGTTTCTCGGACGTCGTGGCGCGTTCGTCTTTGACGGCGCTAATTCGTTTGTCGTTTAAACGCCGATGATAAACGAGCGATTGGCCGAGAGAAAGGCCGGCTACAGGATAGAGAAGTAGGAAAATCGTTTAACCGAGTCGGGAGATGAGTGGCGTGCCATAGATCGAGAACCTTGGGAGAGAGGGTGGAGAGAAAGGAGTCTAGAGAACCAGAGAGAAAGAGAGGGGGGGGGGGAGGAAGAAGGAAAGAAAGATTGAGAGATCGCGTTCTTACGCGAGAGCGCGAGCGTGTGTGTCCACGAGCAAGATTGAGATGCAGACGGAGAAAGCGCGCGAAGAAGAAGAGAGAAAGACCGAGGGGAAAGAGAGAAAAAAAGAGAGCGAGAGGGAGAAGGACTGACAACTGAAAAGAGACGGAGGAACAAGGGGAAGAGGAGTCGTTCAATTAGAGGACCCGAGCTGGCACGATCGAATGCGAGAATTCAATTTCTTCGGTCTTTCAATCATTTCGAGTGCGCCAGGCTTCTCTCAAGTTTTCTCTTCCTTCCATTCGCTTTTATCTGCCGTCTCTGCCGTTCGATTCCCCAGCCTATCGCTCTCTCCGCTGTTCGTTATCAACGGGAACAGAGCGCCGCGATCTTTTTCCTTTTCTTTTCTCTCTTAAGCGTTTACTTTCGGCTCTCCGCTCGGCGCAGCACCGCACCGCTCAGGATATCCCTCCCCGGTTGGGTAGTAGTTTAACGTCACGCCGAAAAATAAATTCAAAGAATCATCCGGCTCCGGGCGTTTTTACGCTAGCCGAGCCACGCTGAATTCCGGATTTTCTAAATCCCTGCGACTCTGCCGCGCCCGGTTTTTCCGCGAACGTTCCTTCCGCTTTCCCCACTGTCTCGCGTACGCGCGAGCGAGGATGAATATTAGGATCCCAGTTTTTCCGGCCTTACCCGGCTGGTTCTCGCTACACACTCTATCTCGATCGCTCGAGAGCCCGGCGAGCTCGATCCTCGATCCCCGAGGGACACTCTCTTCCCCGTGACTCGCAACCCTCGCTGAATTTTCCTCGAGATGAAATCCAGAATTAGCGCTGACACAGTCAAACAATTTCCCGGGCTGGGAAAAATGCGACTGTTACAGCACCTCGTGATTGCTGATCCGGGAAACCTCGCTCACGATTCCCACGTCACGCAAATGTAGCTGAGCTTGTTCCAAATGTTCATAATGTTTGACGACGATCGAACGCGACCTCGAACACAGAATTAAATACTGAATCTGGAACAGAAATTGAAACTACAACTTCGTAATAGTTCAACGACACATCATCTTCTGTCGCAGACAAAATGGACGCAACTAGAGCCTCTCGAACCCAGTCGAACGCCTACAAACCACAATTCTCCCAGACCTCTTTTACTCGATACCCTGAAAAAGCACAGGGTGGACAGCGCCTGGTGCACAGACGCCGAAGAACCAGTTTGTCGCGGTGCGACAGTGTTTGAACAGTTCGGGCAACGCGTCGATTGAAGAATCCGCAGCTCTCATCCGCGAGCCCCATCCCCGTTGCCGCTCGCTTTCACCCGGTGGCGGCTGTAGAAACGCACGCGGAAAACTCTGCGTTCCGCTTTGATCTGACAAGCTGGCACGTGTACGCGCGATGCACAGGAGCGGCGCGTTTGTAGCAGCGAGTCGAACCGTGCTACGGCGGAAACAAAACCGCGGTATGAAATTTTAAAACGCGTCTGGCCGCGGAGTTTTCACTTTTAGCGTCGAGCGGCGACGGTGGACGAGTTCGACGAACGTTTTGTTGCTAGACGAGAGCGACAGAGCGTGAGAGAGAGAAAGCAAAGCGAGAGAACGATCGGTTTCACGGTTTCCGGGTGCGCGTCGAAGTTGGTGGCTGCTCGCCGGCTGCGCTGACAGTGACGAAGAGACAAGGAAAAGCATCGGAAAGGAGAAACGGTGTAGAACGAGAGAAGAACGGGAGACAGGAAAAGTATGAGGCGAACGTGTGCGAGTTCTCGGGGGCGGTTTCGCAGCGCGACGAACAAATCGTACGTAGTTGAGGGTGGTAAGGAACGGCGCCCGCGAGGACGAGGAGGGTTGTGGAAAAGGGTGGCGCGCGGGTTGAGGGGAGGGTGTGCGCGGAGGAATAGGAAGGGAAAGAGATACGGAGAGGCGAGTGCACACTATTTCCACCGGTAGCCTGCAACCGGCTCATCAATCATCGGAGTTTAGAGTCGGACACGTAATTTCCGGGGCGTGGGATTCGTTCGACGCGCGCGTCCGCTCGACCGAGACTCCGATTGGCTGCTGGCACCTAACTGGGCCATCCGATTGGCTGTTCCACCGCGTCTCTATGATTTATGAGCCCGAGTGCGTTCGTTAATATGCCCGGTGATCGGTTCGAGCGAACGAACCTCGACCAGCTAGCCCGGACCGGACCCGCACCCGCACCCGCACGAGACACACGGCCACATCTCTCTCTCTCTCTCTCTCTCTCTCTCTCTCTCTCTCTCTCTCTCTCGCTCGTTTCGGCTGCGAGTGCTGCGAATGCTGCGACGTGAGTTATACTCTGCGATGGCTCGCCCACTGTTCCCTCAATCATAGCCTATTCTCTCCTTCGCTCTCTGATCGCCCGCGAGCCCAACCGTGATCCCACGTCAGGATTTAGCGGTCCCGAATCAATATACTCTGTCGCGGCCATATATTTAAGTACTCTGCTTAACCCTAATGTCAATAACCTGGCCACCCGTTTGCGATCTCTTCTAAAAGCTTCTCTAACAGCGTTGACTGCCATTCATCGAAAAAATACAATTTATTGTACAGCCATTAAATTAATTCTGTCGAGTTCATTTTTGAACGAACTTCTAAACCGACACTGTGGATTATTCTGCGTCCAAGCAGCTCGATACACAGAGTACACCGATCCACAGGTAAATCGCGAAATCCATTTCGATCGACGAGATTTCACGTTAGCCAGGTCACGATCCTCTGGCTAGCCTACAATATTCTCCCCGGTGACTAACGTTCGCCAACGTCCGAATCCAATTCGAGCCGCGATAATCTCTATAAATCTCGAGGTTCGGTTAAACAGACGACCGACGACTCTTACGAAGGTTCCACGTGTCCCGCCATATCGTCGATTTACGATCGACTGTTGGTTGTGATGCGGAAGACTGTATTTCGTCGATTCCGACCCCTCCTTTCGCTGGAATCGATGCATGGAAACGCGATGCTCCGGCACTGGTTCTGTCACGAGATATTGATAGATTCTCCGTAGTGTCAATTTTAAAAAATGGATCCCCCGAGAAAATTAAGACCAGCTGCGAAACTCTTAACTACATTCATCTTCCAGAAAGTTGTTCCTCGCCTTGGCGGGACCGGAAAACTTCAGATAAATGATCATTAGACTGCGCTCCTTCGGCATCGATTGCGAACAACAAAGGGCATATCGAAATGTCTTTCTTTAACAACAACCGGGCGATAATAGTTATTCTTAAATCCTTCGAGTCTGCCATTCAATTCCATTTCTCATAAATGATTAAGCATTAAGTCATTCTATGATCACACCCGTCTGAATAACAAAGTAACATATGAGCCAAAAATACCAACAGTGCACAATTATGGAACTGGGAAGACCAAGGCGAACCTTCTTCTGACGTCAATGTTTTAGCACTATCGATCGTCGTTCCCCTTTAGGATAGTTCAGAGACAATTTTCCGGTTTGGTCAAAATCATTCGTCCGAACTGCTCCGAAAGCAACGACAAATTTTCTCGAAAAATTTTCGAACCTGGTGCTGTATCTACGATTTGTTCTCTGACGAGGAATTGTTATGTTTCGTCGGTGATTGCGGGACACCCTGTACACTATCGCACGTCATCGTCTGCGTCTCCCCGTGTTTTTCGTGCCTCGATGTCGGAACGTTCGATTAAATATTTAGAATGGAACACGAGGGATTCGGCCTGGATATGGATTTTCGATGAGCGCCGTTCCAGCGCCGTTAGAACGGCGTCGAGGACTAGGACTGCGTCCCTGCAGTTATTTCTATTGCGCACGCAAAACATAAAAGCTCGATCTCTTATCTGCCGGGGATCTAAAATCGTGTCGCGACGCGACCCAGTTCGCCCCCGGAATGTATTGCGTGTGGGTGGCTCGGATTCGTTGGATGTCTTTCTGGATAACGCTTCGAAACTCGCGGGAAAGAATCGGTCGAAATTAGTGTTAGAAATCACTGGTTCTCGGATTGCATTCGATCGACTCGCCTGGCGTCGCGTCGGGATTATTCGTTACAAGCTCGCATAAGCGGAAGAAAATCGAATCCGGTAAAAAATCAAGAGCGATACGAGGACGTTCTAGAAACGTCTCTGCATGCGAATAAAACGATATCTCGAGCGCAGTCGACGTAATTCCAGGAAATCGGATAGCCGTGAAAGCGCGAGGAAACTCTTAGTCCGATATATCTGGTTCCAGGGGACGAGAAAAATAGAGGGGCGCTTCGCCGGGACTCGTCCGGATCCCTGGACCACAGCCAGGAAATAGCAAAATTGATAAAATTTGCCGAACAGAACCAGCCGCCCCTCGGCCCGACCCGGCCCGGCCTGTCCCGTTAAGATAGCAGTTCCGCTGGGTCAACAAACCGGTCACACCGACTGGCAAATTGTCACGACCATCGTAAAGATTCACGTTCCTCTTCCTATTCAGCCCCCGGCCGCTTATACCTGCAATTAGGAGCCACTACCGCCGCCCAAACTTCCAAATTATCCCGCCAATCGATGCAAATGGCAATACATTTAAGCTTCGCCGATCGCCCGAACTAGCCCGCCGATTATTCCCCCGGCAAATTGGCAAGTAATTCGCAAAGATCGAGCCCATTTATTTTGTATCAATACACGGCGATTCTACCAATTGTTTTAGTTCGCCTCTAATTTGATGGAAACACGCGTGCATCTAATTGCAACGCAAAATTCTACGCTGTACGTCTGGGTAAAACAACGCGCATCTAATTGCAAGGAAAATAATACATTGTACAATTAACGTATGTAATTAAAATAAAGTTCTTGAAAATTCGCCGGTTGTACAACTTTGTTTTACTCGCTGTAATTATTTCACCTAAAGGGTCCGCTGAAAGAGTACAATGGAATTAGATTGTATAAACTTTATCGTTGCGAACGAACACTTTTGCGAGCCACTGTGCGCGAATCGACTACGCGTCTGCTACTGAAATATCGTACATTTTCTACGCTCCTCGTCGTGCAAAGTCGTATCAAATTTTCGTCTGTAACGTTGTACGATTTTATGAACTAAATACACCGTCTGATACATATCGTAGTATCTAATTTCGTATTGAGCGTCTGTAATACGATTAACATCGACTACATCTTGATCGTATCCAGAGATGTTTAATGTCTGCGACTGTAAAGGATTGTTTGAGAACTGCTGGTAAGTAGACTGTAAAAAAATCCTGTTGCTCGGCTGTATCGTAAAGCGTTTGACTTGCTTCTGTTTACGGTGCAAGACGTGCCCCTTTAAAATGTGACAGTATAAATGGAGCATAAACGTCTGGTTTATAGTGTGAACGAAAATTGAGCGAAGCATTATGCTCTGGCATCTTGCTTAGCTATTTCTGAGTTCTTAAAGTCAATCGATATCATTGAACGTCGCAGACAATTTCGTGCATTG
Organism: Lasioglossum figueresi; assembly: GCA_028455805.1. Classification (NCBI taxonomy): domain Eukaryota; kingdom Metazoa; phylum Arthropoda; class Insecta; order Hymenoptera; family Halictidae; genus Lasioglossum; species Lasioglossum figueresi. The sequence continues at coordinate 14,628,902 of CM052196.1, forward strand.
ACGGTTAAAGAGACAATCGGGAGTAGCGGGGAGTAGCACGCGGGAGCGACAAGCGCGTTTACCTGGCGGCGATTGTTGGTCAGCGTAAAAAGGGTTCGTTAAGAAGCGTCGGGTGAAAAACAGCAGGAAGAAGGGCTCGAGCACCGTTTATCCGTGGTTTATACGGTGCTGGCGCGATGAGGAACAGGAAGCCGCGTAAACGCGCGTACACGTAGCTCTTGCACACGTTCCTGCGGCCGTTGCACGGTCTTTTTTCCACGGTATTTCGCCAGTTTCGCCACGGCGAAAACTACCTAATGGCAAAACCTGCCTTGGCAATGAAAAGAAGAGAGAGAGAGAAAAAAAAGGAGAATCGGCGGGTAGAGAACGCGAGAAAAAAGAGAAGAAAAGGCGAATCGGAACGCGGCGTTGGGCGCGTCGGAACCGGGGGAAGAGGAGGACAGCCCGGGCGTAATAAGCCGGCCCGAAGAAATTATATTTTATGATTGCCGCAGCGTTTAAGCCGCCTACGGCGCAATGCACGCGCGCAATTATTCCATGCATTCTAAGCTGCGATTATGACTGTTGGCTTGCTCGATTGCCGCGCCGCCTCCTGCCTCACCTACGTTTCCACGCTACGCCCTTTTCTCGCATTCCGCTATCCGCAAATCCGAACTACACATTCGAGTGTTCGTCTCGCGCGCCGCTGCTTTTTGCGAGAGCTTTATCTCCGTAACGCACGCGTACTCGCTATCCATCTCTCTCTCTCTCTCTCTTTCTCTCTCTATATATACACCCCTCTTTAGAAATATGTATCGCTTCGGACGTGAAACCCGCTCTTTGTCTTCCGGGAGCTGCTTCGATCCACCTCCGGTCCAGTTAGAAATGCCTCGACCGTTTTCATTCTTTCGGAAAATGTCCACCTGTTACAAAATTAATTTCGAATTCTCAAAAGTATCTTTATAGCGAAGCCGACTGCCCCAATTGCGACGAAAAAGATTCGACTCGATAGAACTGGTAATTCTCCAGATAAAAATTTACGAGTACAGTCTATTTCTGAACCGACGACGGCGTTCTACTTTCTTTCAGTGGAGCGCAAGCTGCGTTGAAAAAAGGTGTATTTCAGGAACAAATTCGAAATCGGCCAAGTGACAACTTAAACCCTCCTCGATTTTGTATGGTCTCGATGGTTCTGGAATGTTTTGCACAGCAGGCCCGGAGTCGAAGAGCAGATATCGAGGTAGTACGAAGACAGAAATGATAAAATAGGAGTCACGGCCGAGTTAAATACGGTGCTGGCAAACAATCGCATCGCGATTACAGAGGTCCAGGCTAGTGCATCGGCTCCCCGAGAAAGGTTTCCGCTCCCTCGGTGAATCCTTTACTCCCTGCAATCTCGGATCTCGCGCGCGAGAAAGATTCGATCCTTTGTGGCCGATGAACCGGACGGCAAAGTTCTCGTCAACGCGAACCAGCTTCCAAGATTGCCTACGGTGTCGCGTCACCGTACAAAATCGGGATCCTCCTGGACGATATTGCCAACTTCCTACCCTTGGTTTTCTGCATTTTCCCTTCTCCCTTTTCTTTCATGGCCCCTTGCATTGTCGCTTCGCCGACTTCCCCCGGAAACTGGGATGAGATTCGCCGGCTACCCCTTTTGTCCCCCGCTGTCCCCTTGTCACCCCTATCCCTTCTCGTTCCTCTGTATCGACTGGATTTCATCTTTTCGCGCGAAACCCTCCTCGGAATCGACGGGGCGCGTTCTGTTTGCCCTAGAGCTGAGCCGCGCGAGTTTCAGCGCTCGAAAACGCGTCATCGAGGAGAGTGGTTTGGAAAATTGCACGTGGAAATGCTGAATCAATGCCCGACGGTGCGTGAATCGACACTGCACGCGATTTCCGGGATCGATTTAGAGGGCACGCGTCCATTAGACCGGCACGCAGCTACGCCCTCAAAAGCAGACGCTCTTTCGAGGTTTTTGATTTCAAACAAACACTTTGCGTAAATAAGTATATGAGACAAATATAAATATAAATGAGTATATAAAAAACTAATATGGATTAAATCGAGCTTGATTTCGTGTTAAGCGTAAAATATAAAATGTGTATGTTTGAAACGTGCGTCATTCGGGCAACGCGAGAAAAAAAGCTCGATGTTCTCCCGTTGTGCACGCCGGACGCGAACAAAGGGCTCGTTGTAATAACTCCGGGTCCACTTGAAGCACCCGGATCCATTTTCGATCCGTGCATCTGTTACGTCGGCCTTGCTGCATAAAGAATGCACGAGCGTCCTCGCATCCCGACCGAAATCTCGATCCGGCCATCGCGGCGCGGTGGGCTCCCCCGTTTCGTTCCCGAGGAACACAACGGATATTTATTCCGTCTCGGTATTACTCGCTTTCGCGGGGAGCCTCGGCGCAGCGGGGGTTCTCGAGAGCACGAGACTAAATGCAATCCGGGCTATTAAGTGCCTTTGATCGGTGGGTCTTGTAGACCGTGTGTGCGCGATCCTGCGCGGTGCTCTTCGACTCTCCCGGAACGATTCGGCTGCCTCTCTCCTAGTTATATCCAGTTTGACCTCGTTCCGCGATATTTCGCGAAATGTTTCCGGGGCGGGGGAGTCGCGGGGCGGTGCGGACTCTGACAAAGGTACCGGCGAAATCATGTCGAATGCGACGCATCGACGAGCAACAGATATCCCGCAATATCCTAGTTCTGGACTCACAGAAAAATTGACTGCTCCAGCCACCGGCAACGGCTAACGCTCCCAAGAGAAAAAATACCCTCGCATCCTTGTCCCTCGATTTTTCATCTCGCAAGGATCGGAGGCTGTCGACATTACCGCAAAGCCGAGACTTTTCGGTAAAATATTGTTGCTCGGTATCAAGCAGACCGAACGTGAGAATTCGAAGACGCTTCAATCGTGCCGCGCCAATGAGAATCGGGGCGGCGCAATGCTCGCCAAATTATAAATATCGAAACCTCGCGACCGTCCCAGTAGTTCAACTAAAGGAATATGCGAACGTTGAAGATCCCAGACAGTGGAACGACCCCGCGATGGGTCAGACGTCGCATACTAGTAATATCCGAAGAATGGGACGACGCAGGAAACGAATGGCCCGCGGCGACTCGGAGGACGTGTCGCTCGGAAAGTTATTCTCGAGGAAGCGAACAGCTTCCATGATTTTTCGGATCAGCCCCGGATAATTGTCCCGCGGCGAACGGAAACGTTCGCTGATTTTGAGAGACAGGCTCGCGCGTAATTTGTCACAGGTAATACGTACCGGTGTAACGCCTCTCGAACGATTCATCATCGCGCGGAAGGTAATGAAAGTTATGGAGTATAATTTGGAATAAGCAAAGATTTATCGTCGGCCGTAAATTCCGTGGTGCGTGCGCGCGACAATATGAATTTTTCGTTACAGTCGTCAAACACACGGCGTCTACGGTGCGGATGGGACACGAGCGCGTACGCGATCCAGACATGAAAGTGAACTCGATTAAATCTCCTCCATCGGGAAAATTCATCGACGAATTGATAAAGATTTTTTATGTAAACAGATCCGCTGCCCGGCAACATTTCTCATAATTCGTGTACGCAATCGGGAATATTTTGGTAATTACGGCGAAGACTTTCGGGGGATTTTTGTGGAGTGTGGGGCTGATTCGGCGAGCGCAAACTGACTCTCCGACGCGGTGAATTCGTTGTTTCCACAGGGTGACAAGGCAGCGGAGGTACCGGGTCGGAGCTTATTCGTGCGACCGCATAAATTCCCTGACGTGGAAACCTCCTAATGTTAATTCGAAACAAAAGCACGAGCGTCACCCCTCGCCGTGCCGCACTGTGCCGTGCTGTGCCGTGCCGGGGGTCCTGCGAAAGTCTAGCCAAGACTGAACGCACAGAGACAACGAGAGAACGCCGCACCGCTGCTCGCAGCAAAGCCGGAGGTTCCGGTGGCGCGGCAGGGATGCAGGGAATTCTGGGGCTGTTGCGGAGCTGGGTCGAGCGGATTCGGGCACGGCGCTACGGCACGCGGTATAGCACTACAACGGAAGCAGGGTTTTGTTCGAGGGATGCGGCAGAGCGAAGGGTGGCCGCCGGAATATCCACCGCAACAAGGTGCACCGTCGGAAAAAGGGAACGACAAAACCCCCAGAAGAAATAAAAGCCGCAGAATCGGTGCATAAAACCGGCCACCGACCACCCCGAGCATCCCCGTTCTCTCGAATACCCCGAAACGCAGATACACGACGATTAGATATTTTCTACAATTACCGACCCGCAATCGTTTCCATCTTGTCTGTCGGAACTGCTTCGCTGGTTGGTGGGATAATTCCATGCAAGATTCTCTCCGGATCCTTCCCTTTAATGCTGCTCCACACAGTGATTTTTCCTCGTTACAATCCACTCTCATTTCTGCTCCTCTTCTCCTCCAGCACTTTACTCCGCAACCTGTAAACATCCCCCGAATATTCGAGGGTCCATCGAAGGCTGGTGTAAGCAAGGAAGGGATCACCCGTAAATCGCAGTCGAGCTACCCTTCGGCCCTTCACCTACATCCCTCCAGCAGCTTGTTCCTCGAGACTCCAGCATCTTGCGAACTTTTTCCATTTCGAAGGGGGAGAGAAGAATGGTAAAAATGCGGCATTGACGGGGCATTGATAAATTCGCGGCGCATCGATCATGGGAACGCGGGACACGATGGGTACACACAATGTGCAGCGATAACTCATTTTCCATTGGCGGATCGATGCGGGCGAAGTCGTCGTCGTCTTGACCGACGTGGCACAATGGCACCGAAAGAACCGATCTAAAATCAATGTCCGTGCATTGTGAATTGAGAGAATTAGAAAGAATTTTCTAATACTCGGTAGAGAAACAATGTGCCGCCGTGTCTCGTTTCGTTCCATTGCGCGTTGTAGATCGATGTTCGGCGTGTCGTGCTCGCGCGTTTAGCGGCTAGTATCCGTCGCCACGTGACCCGTCGAAAATAAGTATCGTCTATTGATAAATGCGGCCGGAGCATTGCCGACGAAACACGGAAGAGCGTGAGGGTGAAAGGGGAAATTCCATTGGCCTAGCGTAGATATTTTCCTCGATTCCTGTGGAACACGCGACCGACCGCGTTACAGTGCGCGTACACTACACATCAGGACGCGGCACGAAGCGGTGCGGATCGGCGCAGGTTTGCCCGCTCGTACACGCTCGCACGGAACGAAGAGATCGCTTTATACCGCTTCGTTCTATACGTGCGCCGTAAAAATGCAAAGCAGGCTTGCACGTCGGCGCATACATCAGCGTACACGTGCACACGAGACACCCGCGCGCGCGGTACCGCCTCGCAGAGACTCGTTCGCCAGAGAGAGAGAGAGAGAGAGAGAAAAAAAAATAGAGAATGAAAGAGTGAGAGAGAAAGAGAGGGGTGCCAGGTGGGTAGCAGGGGGTCGTTTACCCTGCGCCGCCACTCCGTTATCAACTCGCCCCGATATTATCGACGAAACGCAATTTTCTCGGGTACGCCACCAATTTGACGTCCCGTTTTACCCTCTACTCCGTTCCTCGTGCATCTTTCTCTTTGATCCGTCCGTACCCCGGCCCCCCGATCCATTCCTCTTTCACTTTCGTTCGTCTCGTTCCCGCCCACGCCTCTTTCACGCGTTATTTCACAGTCGACGTTTCCCGTCGCTTCCGCCGCAACGGCCGTTTAGTTTTTCACAAAGCTTCTCTTTCCGGGCGATCGAAAAGGAGTTCCTTCTTCTATCTCTTTTTTCTTCTCTACTTTAATCCGCTTTGCTTGTTTCCTCGCATAGCCTCGCACGAGCGACCCAACAATCCGCGAATCTCGGAAGTCGTCGGCCGGTCGCGAACACCCTCGAACGACGTGGCGAACAGCCGACCACGTGGCTCGTTGTCCTATCGGCGACGCGAACGAGCGGTCGTCGGGTCGCGTTCCACGCCGAGTTACGACCGCTTTGTTCGGTCCCTGCGGTTACATCCGAAAGAATTCGATCGTTGGCTCTCTGCGGTCGCGTTTTACGTTCCACTGCGATAAACCGAGAGCTCTCGGTTCTGCTGCCACTTTTTCTCTCTGTCATTCTCTTTCCCGCTCCGACGAATAATATAGTTTGAACCCCCGCGGAATGGACAGAGAGCAACGCGACGGGAAACTAATTTCCTCTTTGGCGATCGTGAGCATTCCACAGAGCCCGGGCCCGGCCCGCCGCGCAAATATTTGTCGTAGTTTGCGAGCCAGCTGGCCAGCGGTCGGAATGCGTGTAAGTTGTCAGGAGTAAAAACAAAAAAATATAAAAGAAAGAAGTTACGGGTATTTACGGCGGAGGGAAAGGCAGCGAGAGACGCCGATACGGAAGGCAGGCTAGCTGGCAGGCAGACGCGGAAAATGAAGGGGTATCGAGGATCCCATAGGAAATCGTCGGGAATGCCAGCCCCTGTTCGAGTCTGAACAGGATGGAACAATGCCGGTATAATGGGCGAGTTGGTGCACGCAGCAGCCGGGTCTGGAATTTCACTCGCGATACACCGGCACTTCACCCTCTCTCGCGCTTTCTCTCTCTTTCTCTCTCTCTCTCTGCCTCTCTCCGCTCTCTTTACCGTCTCTCCAACTCTCTCCCGCGTCGGTTGTCCGTCGGGTACAGTGTATCGGAGAGCCGGCATCTCCTCGTATAATATGTATTCAACTGCGTGAGAAACGGATCGCTGGTCTCGTTCTCCACGGAACTGGTCGATGCATCGAACGCCCGTTTTCGCGAAATATTAGTCGCAGAATGAAACCGATGGCTCGCAAAGCGTCTGGTAATTGCGCGCCGTTCGCCTGCTACGAATACACGGGTTTTCACCTATTCACCTGCTACACGAGTTTCGGTTCTCAACGAGGAGACGCCGTCGTCTCGTTTACTATCGTACGTCCTCGTTCAGGCGAGTTTCCAGTTCGAAGTCCAGGCGATTACATGCATGAAGCATCGGAGCGGTTGCACGGTTTTTTCGGGAACACGCGGTACCGCAACCATTCGATTTTCTCGCCGGTTTGAAAACGCGCTCTTTGTTCGGCACGCGGCCATACAGCCCGCTACTTTCGCCACCGTACTCTCTGCATATCGATCCGACGGTATACACTGTGTTTCCGAAATCCTGCGACTACCGGCTGGAGCTGACAGAAATGTCGCAGCGGAAAGTTTCGTCTTGGAGAATCTTACTTTGGAAAGTCGTGTTCGATACTTGAGAGAGGAGTTTTGTTCCTGTATGTCGAAGAATTTTTGTATTCTATTTTGCAGCCTAGTTGTCACGCCAGTTTGACTGTCGTGTTAAGCCTCGTTCGCCACTTGTAACAATTTGACAGAGTTCTTGCTGTTTCTGAAACGGTGGTTCTTTTATTCGTGGGCGCTGCCGTCCTCTTAATTGTATCAAGAATGCTTCAGATCTGTTATAGTTAATATGTTTTATACCTTTGGATCGTCACGCAAGAACGATTCGACTTGCAAGAGCAAATTCACGGACAAAGAATTTTTCGGAATGAAGTTTACCGGTCAAAGTGAGGACGGCGTACTGCACACTTCCGCCGCCGAGTTTTTAGTTTCTTAATCCTTTGACAGCATTCATGGGACACTATGCAGTTTAACGGGTCGTGCGAATTGCTGAAACTCATTACAAAAATTGAGGTTCCGTTTGAGCTTTGGCTGCACGGAAACATGGTGGAAAATTGGATGTTGCGAATCTGGCTGGTGGAAAAGACGAGGGTTCACTCTGTCGCGATAACGTGTGCCATAATCAACGTCACGAAGAGTGGTTCGTGTAATGCCGAAAGAACCTCGAACTTTTGTTTCGAGACAGGTGCATCCGTAGTCTGATTAAGAAACAATCGGGAATGTTAACAACCGAACAAAGTCGTCGTCAGCATCTCTATCGAAAAGGTCAGAGAGCGGCTGTAGGATGATTCAGGGTTGAAAGTGAGGCCGTTCGTGGACGGTGCATAGGCTCGGCGTCGCGTCGCGTCGGTCCGGTTTCCATCGGCGCGAGATCGAATCTGAATGACGTTTCGAACACTCGACGAACGGCAATCCGGCGTGCAACGATAAAACAGAGCGAATGGAAAATCGAGTGAAACGGCGGACGGGTATCGTTTTTGTTTGACGAATAGCTCTTTAGTTCGATGGTATCGATCGAGGCGTCGTTCAACGGAGAAGAATGTTTGGAAAAGCTGGCATTGGCGCCGAGGATTAGCAGAACCGGCGCGGCGATCGAACGGGGCAAAGCTGAAGCTGTTTACGAGCACCGAGCACCGATGCACACCTCGGATGCACCTCGCGGGACGCAGCCACGCGCACGTGGCCGTCGCGGGCAACGAGCAAAGAACAGAAAGAGAAAAGGATAAAAGGGAAACGAACAGAAAGAGAAAGAGAGAAAACAGATGGAGCAACGGGGAAACGCGATATCGGCGGCTGCGAATCGCCTCGAATAAAAGTGATCGAGACGATAGTACCGATCACGAAATAAAATTTTCGTCAGTCCCGTCTCGTCCCGACGCATATGTTACACCGAGCAGCTTTCGCAGTTCGTACGCTCGCACGCGCGCCCACCCTTCCCTTTCGTTCCCTTCGAAACTGCACACCCTAGACTACCCTACGTTCCTACATTTTATCGACTTTCTTCCGACGTCGGTTCGAGACGCGAACGCGATTCCCTTCTTTCCTTTCTTTCGCATTATTTAGGGACTGTTCCCCGTTTCCACGACACCGTGCTTCATTCTCGAACGGTCTTCGGCCACCGGCTTCATCGGGAATCCTGGATTCCAGTTTCACCATACTGTTCTTCATTGTTAAACATTTCTCGGTTTGGAGATTTGCTGGAAAATGAAAGGCGATTTCGAAATTGGAAGATATTGGCTCCCGCCATTCTTCTCTTCATCTTTTCCTGTTCCCTGTTGCAAAGGCGCATTATTTGGGGACTGTTTCTGGCTTCAGCATACCGATCTTCATTGTTAAATATTTTTTAGTTCGCAGATTTGCTGGACAATGAAAGACGATTTCGAAATTGAAAGATATCGACTTCTTCCATCCTTCCGTTGTAGAAGGCTGTAGCACACTATTCTTCGTTGTTAAATATATTTTATTTTGCAGATTTGCTGGAGAATGAAAGGCGATTTCGAAATTGTAAAATATTGGCTATTTGCATTCTTCTCTTCGCCGTATTCGTGTTCTATGTCGCAAGGCTGTATTATTTAGGGACTGTTCTCAGGTTCCAGAACATCGTTCTTCATTCTTGAACGTTTCTCGATTCACGATTTTCCATGCAAATGAAAGACGTTTTCGAAATTGTAATATATTGATTCTTTTCCGTCTTCTCTCACTAAAGAACGCATTATTTATAGTACATTTCCAATTTCCAGAACGCCATTCTTCATTCTCAAACATTTCCCGATTCTCGGCTTGACTAACAAATGAATGATATTTTTCTCAATCGCAGGATATCGGCTGTTTCGATCCTTCATGTTTTTCTTGTTCCCATACCACAACGACCCGGCGCATTATTTAGAAACTGTTTTCAATTTCCAGAACACCGTAGCTTATCTTTGAACATCTTCCGATTCCGGTGTTACGCCAGGAAACACAAGCAGTTTTCGAAATTGAAAGATATCGGGAGATCGAAATTCTATATATGTGTTTGTTCGGTCTCACTCTGTATATTCACGCACACTACACCATTATAGACCGAATAATATTTGGATTCGCATTGGTCTACGAAGAAGATCGTCCAGCACTTTGAACGTGCACGGAGTGTAGCTTTTTCGTGGGTCGAAAGCAGCGAATAAGCGGTCCGACAGGGAACGCGCTGAAGCGAATTCGATGTTCCTTCTTTGAGTCGAAAAAACTACTGCCAATGTTATTCTACCGTTGGAAGCTGCGGCGTTCGGTTCATTCTCTTTCGACGAACCTTAAACGATTCCTCTCGAGCGGTATATACATTTCGGTTTTAGCATCTGGAACCTCCGGCTTCGTTTTTGTGCTCAAACGGGACTGAAAGTTATATTTTTTAAATATCATACTATCTATGGATTCATCTGCAATAATTTCTTCAATTTCTCAACAGGCTTCTAAGATATCCACTCCATGCACAATTATAAAATTTCAGACTCGGCTCGAAACGAAAGACAGAAGCTCCGAAATAATGCCACGCTCTTCACAGCGCATCCAGCGCGCAATAATTCATGTAGAAAATAAAATTTCCGCTTACACAAATTGCATTTGGCAACGGAGTCCGCACGATTTAACGAGTGCAGCGCAGCAATGCATTTCGGGATGCCGTTTTTAATCAAGAAGCGATCGATGGGGGGGTTAAAGGATTTCCGGGAGAATTCTTACGGGTGGGTTTCCGGGTCGCAAGTGATGTCCATTCGCAAAAATGATAGCGACGCAGGGTATCGCTGGCATCGCAGCTCGCTTCGTCAGCGAGTCGTATGACACAGTGATACCCGCAGCTTACACCGGAAAGAACTATACCGGGTCGTCGGCCGTATAAGTTGAATTTCTACGCTTTTATCCCGCGGGCCCGGCCTTATTATACGAGTTTCTGCCGTGAAATCGAATATCCTTTATTTCGTTAGTCGGCACGTCGAATATGGTAAATTATGTTTACCACGGTCGGACCGAACTTCCGTTCGCCAGTAATAATGGCTTGGTTACCGAACTTTGAAATTCGAGCAGCGGAGTGTGAAATATAGAATATCCGGTGAAAGTTTTGCTCGAACTCGATACAACTTTCTCGAGCGGTGTGCGACTACGGCGCCGGCTACGCGCCATTCAACGCCGTTTGATCTCGACCATCTCTCCCCCTCGTGAAGTAATCGAAATTACGTATACCTTTTTCACAGTCTCGCAAAGATTCGCGGGCAACCGAGCGCGAGAGACCGGCGCCGAAACCTGGAAACTGTTTCGACGTTCGCCTTCGACAGCGAACGGACGTCAATTTTTGATTAATTAATTTCGATATTGGACGAGGCTCTCGATCTCATGGAACAAAATCGAATGCGTAACACAATGGAGTCTTTCTGTAGCTCCTATAATTTCGCAGAGGGTCTTTTAATTTGGAATAAAAGAAAGATCAGCTCCTCCGCGATGGTGGACGATTCTGAATATTCGCGGGCAAGCAGAAGTGAAAAAAAGGCGAGGGCGGGTGGATTCGAAGGGTGTTTGCCCCTTTAATAATTCCCAAAACGGTGACAGCGACAGAACGCGACGCGCGGAGGGGTAACTAGGCTGCGAGGAGGCAAGGTGGAACCGAGCAGAATGAAATGCCGGGGCTAAAAAGGAAAAAGGGTGACCTGGCCCGAGGAGAGGAGCCTGCCTTTTATTTTTCCTCCAGTGTCGTCGTCTCTTCTTCGAGTGCTGGCTGTGCGCCGAAACAAGACGGAAACTCCGTGTGTTCCGAGCACGATTTCTTCAAGTATCTCACCTCTTTACTATCTCCCGCCTTCTTCGCCCTCATCCTACGTCTCACCGGGACCGAGACGCCGCTTCGTTAACGTTTCTCACCCTTTCCATCCGCCCACACACGGCCAGCATAGACAGACACGTACACGGTTAGATGGACGTACAGAGAAACCGCTCCTCCTCTCTCTCTCTCTCTCTCCCTCGATTTCCTTTTTCTTCTTATTCGGACGATTCCGATGTAGCCGAAACTAATTTCCGGGACAATATCGAGCCAAGAGACGTTTCGGGCTGTTTCGCTGACGTGGTTCCGAAAGAAGCTCGCCGGATAATTCCTTTTCCTCGCGACGGGCCCTGCTGGCCACCAAAATACGGATAATTCAACCCACCACGGACACTGGCATTTTATTAACCTTCTGTCCTCCCACGAACTGCGCGTTCGAAGTATTGTCGACGAAGAGGTGGCCGCAATTCTCTTGGTTTTCTTGGAACATGTTATTCGGACGAAATGGTTTTAGCCTCGGGGAACTAGCTTTTCACAAAAATTATCACCCGGACGTTTGAACATTGTGACTTCGCGGTGCAGCAAAAGTTACAATTATTCCGTTCAATCATAGAATTTGCGTATAACATTGAAATATTTTATCGCATTCCGAAAACGTGAGGATGAATTGAATTTCAAAGGTGAAACGAAGTCTTCGATCGTCCAGCTGGAATATTGATCGAATACACGAAATTATCCGTCCTGAATTTCGTCCTATGAATAACGGACGTGATTATTAATGAAGCTCAGCGCAAAAAGAGCGTACAAAGAACAGGTATAATTTTGTACACGCGTTAGAATGATGCACTATGTCCAGCGCCGTCCCTAAACAGCGATCAAGTTGTACCGCGTGCCCCATTATTCTTCGGCGCAGCGGTCTTTACGGGAATAACGGTCCGGAGCGTCTTTACGAGGAGATTGGTCACGGTGGTGTGTTCGGTGGGATCGAGAGCCGGGGCCGGAGATATGAAATCCGAACCAATTCCGGGGAGATTTTCGATTCGTGGCCCCAATAAATGCATCTCGTCTTCGCGCTCGAGCTGGTTTCCGGCAGTGGGTCGCGGGAGCCTGGAGCGCACGCGGAGCGTGAAAAGTGGGTTAATGTTCCCGACGTTTTCCCCGGAAAGAGAATTATTCGAACGAATTGGATAGTCGTGCGGGAGAGCGCTACCTTCGTCGGTAGAGCACGGCGTTTCCTAATTGACAAAGAGGAAGGATAGCCGCCGCCGCCCCCCGTCGTCGCGACGACCATCGAGACGGTGAAGAGAGACGCGAATGAAACTGAGGAGAAAGAGAGAGAGTGGCGGCAAGAGAAGAGAGAAAGAGGAGGAGAAAAATAAGGAGAGGAGAAAGAGCCGGGGAAAAACGGAAAGAGGCGAATGAAGGCGAGCGACGACCAAGGCAAGGGGTGGAAAAGAGAGAGAGGGTGGATTTCATCTTTTCTGCAGCCTCTGCACGAACAACCCTCTGGTATGTCCGGAGGCGTGCCGCGGAGTGTTCCCCTCTCGTTGAGAGTCGTCGGGAAACGAAAGAGCCGGGGAACGATAGAGGAAAACGCGAAATTGCCGGAAGCCCGCGTATTTAGGGGACACGTGTTTCGGGAACCTCGCAGGTGTAACGCGACCTCGGCCACCATTAATCCGCGCGATCGATACTACGCTGGATTCTTTAACGCGGCCGCTGTCCCGACGTTTCAAGCCCCCCACCCACGGAATTCCCCGGGAAAACAATCGGCTTTTTAACACCCGCGGTAAAACCTTCAACTTTATTCCCTGTATTATTTCTATCGGGATTTTTCTTGGGAGCTTCCGCCGGGATTTGGGATCACCGACACTTCGCAAACAGTCCGTCCCGTTGTCTTCCGAGAAAGAGGATACAAATAAACGAATAGAGCAAGCTTCCCGAACCTGTATTTTATAAACAAATTGAAAACAATCGAAGCGATGATAGTACCCCGGGGACGGAACCACACTTAAAATCATCAGAACGAACCGAATAATTCGACCGTGATCGCGTTAAAGCGGATTCGCTCGAAACCGGATTGTTTCACGAAGACAGCAGTTTGTTCGCGGGTTTCTCTGGAGTAACGTTTACCCGTTAAAAAAATGGGGAGGAGCATCGTCAAGCGATAAATATCGAGTGCTCGCAACGGCGGCCACCGCTTTCGTCTTGGTCGGCTCCCGCGGGACTCGCTGAAACTTCCGGCATATTCGACAAATTAGTTTCGCCGGCGTAATTTGCTCGATCAAACTTTTCTATTCGAACTTTCTCGCCGTGCTCGGATGATTTTTCTCTTCTCGATTCCGTCTGGCGAAGCAAAGTTTAATCGCAGTTTAAAGTATCGCTGGTGTAAGAGAGAGAGAGAGAGAGAGAGAGAGAGAGAGAGAGAGAGAGAGAGAGAGAGAGAGAAAGAGAAAAGTGGAGAGAGCGAGAGAGGAAGAGGCGAGGGAAGTCCGTTACGCACAAAGAATCGCGAGCCGATATCTCTCGGGCTTGTTTCGTTTGCCGGTCGTTTTATTTTACCCCGTGTGAACACGCTCTCTTCACGCTCGCACAGGAGAGAATCCACTCGACACGACCGCCGTGGGATCGTAGGGCCATCGATCCTCGAAAGGGCGCCGGATCGACTGTCAAAGGATAGTAGACGCGACGCGTGTTGCTCGCGATTTATTCTACACCGACGAAGAGATATCGTAGAACGAGAGTTCCGTGTCTCCTCGAATTCGAATCCGATAGTCTCCGGCACGATTTACGTGCTCTCAACACCGGACAGAAAATGTACGATTATTGCGATCACGACCGTCACTAATTAAATCGCTGTGCGTTCCCTTATCTGGTGGAAACCCGGACCGCTAATCCAACGATAATAGCAAGCTTCTTCTCTCGTAATTATCAACGGTGTTGTAGCACGGGTGTTATCGCGCGTGTTCCGAAGCTATCACGTTCCACGCTAATAAACGACAGGAACGTCGGGGCTGTTTCTATCGGAGCGGGCTTCAAACTTTTAACAAGACAGCGCGAGATATCGATGCGAAACGCGCGGATCGAATGCGACGGTTTTCTCGCTGCTGGCGGTGTTGCGAGAGATGCTGCTCGTTTTCGCCGGCGTAAACGCGAGTTCGCCGAGGAATTCTATTTTCCAGGTAATTCGTCCGCAGAGTTTGCGAGCCGCTCCTCTCGAACTGGCCTGCGGTAGCCACTGTCTCCGATGCCTCTGGCATTTCCGGCGCAACGTTTCGCATACACCTGTCCTGTCAACGTTACCAGCCCTGGGAAATTCTCGTCAACGTAGTTTCACGAACTTGCCTCTTGCATTCGCCTCGTAATATACGTAATTAAAATCTGTCTTACTTCGCTGGGAAATGTTGCCCGTGCTATTCAACGGCCACGGATATTTTTGGACTATCCAGTCTGACACCGGTGTCCTATTCTACTTGCTAATCGAAATTATTGACCTAGACTACTGAATTGTGGTCGGACCAGAAATTACCTCTGGGACAGGACAGCGCTCGATATTCGGTGTGAGAAATTTAATTTAGTGATGTTAGATCTTCGGTAAATTCGTAACCACCTTTTTTCAATGTAAATGTATTTGTTATTTTGTAACTGCCGCTGTTAACTTTATACTTCGGTTTATGCACAAAAGGCAAGGATTGTTATAGCGATTGACGCTTTTATTTTCATGATTTGTTCGAGAGTATTTTTATTTTACAAACGGTTACAATCCGCGAACAATGGTGTATATTCCGAATAAAACATTAATAAAATCAGTATCAGCGAATGTTAAAAATTGTTTAAACCAATAGCCGGATAATGAACGCATTGCTGAACGGCTCTCGACTAAAAATGGCAGAATAACTTTTTTAACGAGATAGTATTGTATTATAGACACCTTTGCGAGCTTGTCGGGATAATTGACTTCATTTTTCAGGCGGAATATTTTATCTTTCATGCGTTTAAACTCATTTTTACGTTCGATTGCGTAACACAATTATAAAGGCCGGTGTATACGAGCAATATTACCACCCAATGAATTTGTTATTGAAAGTGCAGGTTAAAAAATTGAGGATTTCCTTATTAGCTGCAGAGGAGAGTTTTAATATCGTCCACAACTAGTAACGATCGCTAACAATTTTCTCCGATTGTTGCCACTCGATGAATTTGATATCGCATAACCTTTCAATTTAGAAAACCAATCCCTTCGGACGTGAGCTTCAACTTTCTCCAAAAATAGTCGCGATTTCGGACAATTTTCAGTGATGAATCTTTGAACAGATCCTCCTCTCTTCATCCAATTACAGTCGTGTCAGTGTTACCGATCAATATAAATCGAATTATTAAGGTTTAGAAGTGGCCTCGTAGTATCTTTATACAGACACCCATTAACAATTTTCAATCCAGTCAATGTAAATCGTATTAGTCACCTCTTCCAAAGACACTGATAAACATTTACAATTTTCATTCCAGTGTCTACCGATCTTAATTAAGTCTGCGACACGCGACGCGCTAACACAGAAATTAATTTACAAATCTGGATAAATAATTCCTTCGCTGAGAAATGGGGAACTGCATACCAAAATTTGCTTACCAAGCTAGAACCGAGTCATAATTAGCGCTTGATAAACTATATAATTAAATTCGCCAAGCCTTCCACAGTCACGGGAACCAAACAGCAAATCGAGAGTAGCCGTTTCCCAGTGTCGTTCAAAAATAGTCACGCGTTCGGGCAGTTTTCGCCCATGAATCTTCGATGAAAGGAGCCCGTATGAATTGAATTAGAGACCATCTGCGACTACATTGGCTTCCTTTCTAAAAACCCGCCGGTCTGTCAAGCGCGAAATCACCGTCGGATTTAAAAAGCGATTCAAATTCCACCAGCGTCCGATAATTTTCACACTTGTGTCTCGCATAACGAAGTAGCCTCGACGGGGTTCGTCCCGTCACGGTAAAGGGTTGGTTGATCCTCTTCCGGGCCGAAACTGGGAACTGAGCTGACCCTGGACCGAGGGATTACCTCGTTGCATCCCGTTGCCGTGGCTGACAGTCACGTAGGCGAGAGACTTATCGTTTGCTCCATGGAAAATTTATCATAGACGTTCGCGTGGCTTTGCGCCTTTCCCTCTCT